>CM062296.1:398476957-398756258 GCA_031216915.1 Pictodentalium vernedei
TGATTCACCGTGCCCCACTCTCCCCGATTTGCACATGTCCATTGAACATGGAATCCATCTTCAATAAAAAAATGCAGACAGTGTTGTCCTTTTCCTAAATGCAGTCCTATCGCTGCAATCGAAAGTGTTTTGAATGCCTAACTTTGTTCTTGGATATGTGAAGCACATTTGGCCACAAGTTGTTCTCATGAAATAATATTTTATTATCAGTTCTGATATGAATATGGTAACAGACTTCCAGGAACCAGTGGTGCCTGCAGTCAACTCTGATGAGTTGATTACATGTGTTTCATGTTTTATACATCTCAACCTTCATTTTGATGTAAATGTGTGTGTATTTAATTTGAATTTAAGAAATATGAGAGGAGGAAACATCAAAATAAACAAAATTCCATTACTTATATAGCCCCTTAAAAGTTGATTTGGGTAATACTTTTTGCCGGTAAAAAGGACGGTATCCGGTAAAAAGGACGGTAAGTGTATAAAAACTACGCTTTAAAGTACTAAATGTACCTCTGAATGTGTGAAAAGTGATTTTTAAGGAAGCTTACGCAATAATAAGTATATAGAAGGAAGATTAAGTATTGTTTGTTTTATTGTAGACTATTTTCAAGACAAAATAGATCATTTTTCCATCGACATTGATCGACACACCATTTTGTGCAAGGAAAACGATTTCGCTGAGGTGCACGATGGGGTGAATATTATCATACTTGCTCGATGGAGGAGTAGCTAATTTTAGATGTTTCTGTTCACCACGAGGAGATTTAACAGAAAGTGTTTTTGGAGAGAAACCATTTATAATTTGAAAATAGTCTACAATAAAACAAACAATACTTAATCTTCGTTTTATATTGCGCACGCTTCATTAAATTGTCACTTCACACTGTCAGAGATACATTTAATAAAACAGTTTTTTATACGCTTACCGTCCTTTTTACCGGCAAAAAGTTGTGTTCAAGCTTTTTTTTTAAACGGAGGTTCATATTTCATTTTCAGTTAGCATTTTGCCAAACACATGCCGAGGGTGATAATAAATATTAAAACCATACATACATCAGTGGATACTAGTTCTAGAGTCCTGTAAGTCCCACCTCTTGTGCTCACTCCACCAATCCCTATGTGTGAGCTCACAGTGGTGGGCCGGGGTGGGGGGGATTGGGGGGGGTGTAACTTACTGTTTTTAACCCCCACACTTCCTCAGGAGGCACCAGAATCGATCTGAGAGCTTCAGAATTTGAAGAAAAAAAATATCCGGGAAAGGGACCACAACCGTGGGAGGGAATAATCCCAATTCCATAGTTCAAGCCATTGCAATATCCCAGTGTGGTCGATCTTGACCCCCCCCCCCCCCCCCCCCCCCCCCCCAGTTCGAAATAATGGGAAATGGATTATATATCTAGCGGGGCGTAGCCAGGATTCTGTAATGGTGTGTGTGTGTGGGGGGGGGGGGAGGGGGGGGGGGCAATCATGATATTTGGAACTAGGGCTGGACCTCCCCAGAGACAAATTATCGTAAATAATGCATTAGTTATTCATTCCAATCACCCGCAATAGATTTGGAATGCTTCCAATTACTTGATGCCCAATCTTGGAGTGCAAGTTCAAAATAGCCTAAAGCGCCAGTGTGTGTCAGAGAAAAGCAGTAGGGATTGTGTTCAGATGCCAGTTTCAATGTAATCGTATGTGCTTACTGGGCAGGCAATTTAGAGAAGGGAATTAACATGTACAGGGATTGGACAATAACACCAGACAAGCTGTCCGATGCAAAATTATCAAGTGGCAACTGAAAGCAAAAGAAAAAAAAAAATGCCCCTCCATTATAGAATCCTGGCTACTACCCTACTAGATAAAAAAAAAAAATCCATTTCATATTTTCGAAATGGTGGGGGGAGGGGGGGGGGGGGGGGGGGGGGGGCGGGGCGTGGGGGGAGGGGGGGAGAGGGGGGCAGAGGGGGGCTAATATCAATATAACGCTTGAACTATGGAATTGTGCGTATTCCCTCCCACGATTTTGAGCCCTTCCCAGGATATTTTTAATTATGGTTTGCATTTGGGGGCCCTCAGCCTCCCCCTCCCCCCCCCTCCCCCCCCCCCCCCCCCCGGACTACCACTGGGAGCTCACACATAGGGGATTGGTGAGTGAGAACAAGGCATTCCAGTCTTAATAAGCGTCTGTGAGTATCATTGGGATAGGACATACAGGAATCTAGAACCAGTATCCACTGATGTGTGGTTGGTTTTAATATTTATTATCACCTCTGCGTGTGTTTGGCGAAACGCTAACTGTAAATAAGTTATGAACCCCCGTTTAAAAAATAGCTTGAACACAACTTTTTGGCGGTAAAAAGGACGGTAAGTGTATAAAACTATGTTTTAAAGTACTAAATGTACAGCTGAATGTGTGGAGAGTGACAATTTAATGAAGCGTACGCAATGATAAATATATATAACGAACATTAAGTATTGTTTGTTTTATTGTTTATGATAATTTGTCTCTGGGGAGGTCCAGCCCTAGTTCCAAATATCATGACTGCTCCCCCCCCCCCCCCCACACACCATTACTGAATCCTGGCTACGCCCTGCTAGATATATAATCCATTTCCTATAATTTCGAAATGGAGGGGGGGGGGGGGGGGCAAGATCGACAATGCTGGCATATTTCAATGGCTTGAACTATGGAATTGGTTGTAGGCCCCTCCCACGGTTGTAGGCCCTTTCCCGGATATTTTTTTTCTTCAAATTCTGAAGCAATCAGATCGATTCTGGTGCCTCCGGAGGAAGCTTGGGGGTTTAAAAACAGTAAGTTACGGTTTGCTATTTGCCCCCCACCCCCCGGACCCACCACTGTGAGCTCACACATAGGGGTTGGTGGAGTGAGCACAAGGGGCCCTAGTCATAACAGACTCATGTGGGTATCACTGAGGTGGGACTTACAGGAGTCCAGAACTAGTATCCACTGATGTATTTATGGTTTTAATATTTATTATCACATCGGCATGTGTTTGGCGAAACGCTAACTGAAAATAAAATATGAACCCCCATTTAAAAATGAAGGAGCTTGAACACAACTTTTTGCCGGTAAAAAGGACGGTAAGCGTATAAAAACTGTTTTACTAAATATACCTCTGAAAGTGTTGAAGTGACAATTTAATGAAGCGTGCGCAATATAAAACGAAGATTAAGTATTGTTTGTTTTATTGTAGACTATTTTCAAATTATAAATGGTTTCTCTCCCAAAACACTTTCTGTTAAATCCCATCGTGGTGAACAGAAACATCTAAAATTAGCTACACCTCCATCAAGCAAGTATGATAATATTCACCCCGTCATGCACCTCAGTGAAATCGTTGTTTTCCTGGCACAAAATGGCGTGTCGATGGAAAATGATCTATTTTGTCTTGTAAATAGTCTACAATAAAACAAACAATACTTAATCTTCCTTCTATATACTTATTATTGCATAAGCTTCCTTAAAAATCACTTTTCACACATTCAGAGGTACATTTAGTACTTTAAAACGTAGTTTTTATACACTTACCGTCCTTTTTACCGGATACCGTCCTTTTTACTGGCAAAAAGTATTACCCGTTGATTTGGGACACACTAAAAAGTGTAGCCCCGAGCCCGAGCTGAGAATATGGTGTAGCTGAGAAATAAAGTTTCGTTTTCTTTCTTATTTATCTTTAGATTTCAGTTATTTTTGGTATATAAATCATTTGTAGACAAATGAATCTAGACAAAGTGAATGGGTGTTTTTAAACGTATATTTAGTGAAATATATGATAAAATTGCTCCGAGAGACACTAAAAAGTGTAGCCGAGAATCTGGTGTAGCTGAGTAATAAAGTGTTGTTTTCTCGTTTGTTTATCGCTCAATTTCAATAATTTCTGGTATATATATTAGTGATAGCCAGGCGAATCCAGATAAAAAGAAAATGGATATTTTAAACAGAATATTTTATGAGAAATACGAAAAAAATAACTCCCGAGAGAGACACGAACAAGTGTAGCTGAATTGCCGAGTCGGTTAATTAACTAGTATGTTGACATTATTTTCACAACAAAGGCGATTAACAGTAATCCTAACAATAGCATCATAACAATAGTCTTGGTGATTATTCTTCATGGCTATTCTATTTTTTGTTTTTTAGTTTGAAGATATTAAAATGATGAATGAATGAAAGGTTTTAGCACGCCGAAGGCGCGCAGAGACGATGTGGGATTTACAAATTCCTTGCGACCCGGTTAACCTTGGATCACACAGGCCTAGCTTTCCTATTGCATCAAATGGAGTCTGAGGGGTATGAATTCCCGGCAGTTTACGTTGGAGTGTTAAATTGTCAATACTCAATCCCTCAATGCCATTAAAACTATTAGAGAGTGGGCTCTATTCGGTTCCAGCTCGGCGATGGTAGAGGTTTGAGTCCCACCATGGTGGCGAGCCAGAATGTAATATTGTGCGATGGCAAATTTAAGGGAAGAAGAGAAAAGAAAACTAAACAGCAACGCCGGTTTGGTAGCGGCCCCCGGTATATGACCATAGCGATTACAAAAAAGGAGTGGAGAAAGCTCCAACAGTTTAGTTTTGAAAAACCGGGAGTCATCCATCAAGCCTTCTGGGAGACAGGATGCCGTATGTGATTATGAGGTACCTGGTTATCCTTCGGGAATTGCAAATGACCTCCTCCCCCCCCCCCCAAAAAAAAACACCCTCTCACAGACACACACCCTCAAGCCCTTAAAAGGGCTGTTAAATCTTTATTCAAGTGTTTATTTATATAAAATGTACACTCGTCTCCAGCCATGTATAACTTTGTTCAAGGGTGTTGCCCAAACTCCCGACTTTGTATGAAAAACATATACAAGTACTTTGTGGTGCAATACAAAGGGTTAATTCTGAAAAAGTCCCCAAAGAGGGAAAGTACATGTATATGTTTTTCATACAAAGTCGGGAGTTTAAAAAAAAATACAAACTTGGGGGTTGGGGGGGGGGGGGGATCATCTGACGCCATTCCCTTCATCTGGAACGGTTAATTTACTGTTTTATAGAAATCACCTGTGTAAATGTTTTCAAGGGGTTTATATATATAGGTAAATCAAAGCTTAAAATTACCAAACTTGTGAGAATGGCAAACTTGGGAAGGGGGATGACAAAAATGACTTTGTGTTAGAGTATTCAGTTTTTTCTGGGGAGCGCGGTGGCTCAGTAGGTAGAGGTGCAGGCTGCAAGCCGAGAGGTCCTCGGTTCAAATCCCACCTGCGGCAACCGCGTTGTGTCCTTGGGCAAGACACTTCATCTCCATTGCCCGAATGGGGGCACGATGACGCCGTGTACTAAGGCGTACTGCACGTCGATGGTGCGCATGTCTTCAACCAATCTAACCCTGCCTGTGCTGCAGTGCGGAGTTACAATGTTGGGGAGCTGGTCGTTGCTCGGTGGTTCTCTCCGGGTACTCCGGCTTCCTCCACCCGTAAAACTGTCACGGTCATGATTAGCCATTGTGCATAAATATGTGACCTTAAACACCAATAAATATAAATATTCAGTTTTTTCCTGAATTAAAACTAGTTTTTGGTAACAAAGAGATTCTACAGCATCATGTCTGGCTACTTCACTTTGAAAACTTTTCTGTAACCTCGTTTTATTCATTTTCAAGTGATTATCTAGAATAAAAGATGGCTTTAACCGGTCGTTGTTGTTTTTTAACCCAGCAAGTCAATTCAATCGCCCTTTGAGATTCTTGTTCTGACACAATCCATACTCGCCTCTGTTAATTAACTAGCTCGGCAATCCAGATACACTTTCTATATCGAAGCCGGGCTAGTTAATTAACTGGCTCGGAAATTCAGCTACACGTGTCAGTGTCTCTCGGAATTATTTTTTCATATTTCTCTCAAAATATACTGTTTAAAATATCCATTTCACTTTGTCTGGATTCGCTTGTCTATCACTAATACATTACATATACCAAAAATTATTGAAATTAATTGATAAACAAACGAGAAAACGACACTTTTTTTACTTGGCTACACCAGATTCTCGGCTACACTTTTTACTGTCTCTCGGAGTAATTTTTTCGTATATTTCACGAAATATACGTTTAAAAATACCCATTTCACTTTGTCTAGATTCATTTGTCTACAAATGATTTATATACCAAAAATAACTGAAATCTAAAGATAAATAAGAAAGGAAACGAAACTTTATTTCTCAGCTACACCATATTCTCGACTCGGGCTACACTTTTTAGTGTGTCCCATTGATTTTCAACAATAAAATTACTTCTCAGTTCAATACCTCAGCGCTCAAACTGTTTTTTTTTTTTTGGATCAAAACAGCACCATTGCCTATCAATGTTTGTACGTGGATTGCTAAATTTACTTGTTTTGGACCTCCTTTGTTTTTGTCTATTCGGGGAAATTCACCTGTTCCTGTTGACCATAAACCACAAATACCTCGAAATTAGACAACGTACTATCGGTTCGAAATTGAATAGCATCATTTGTCTAAAACTAATTGATCGACAATTCTTATATTGAACACAGAGCATTTTCGTACCCGTGAAATCCCTTTGAAGACACTGCAAGTGGCGCCTCTTCCCAAAAAATCGTCACTATTGTACAGATGATTTGAAGTAGCGAGTAATTTTCCCGAATGGAACGACGCCATCATTGCGGAAGCATTGTGAGAGTGAAAGGCGGAAATTCCAAAAGTATTTATAGTAAATGTTACTATTTATAGTCTGTGCCGCAACGTCAATCGGAAGCGTTTCACCTTGAAAATCCCATGTTGAAATAGAACGTGCCATGGACATATTTATGAGGGACCACTGCTAACGAAGTAGCACGATTCGGTTCTGCCTTTTTCGGCCTTGAGCTTTTTCGCCTTTGGTCGGGGTACGATGTTCGCCCGCCAGTCATTGGAACTGACTTTAAATGTGGAATACAGAAACACATTCACCCACCAGATTTGAAACTACCCTTGAAGGCAGAAATATCATCAAAAGTAAAAAAGACAGCAGCTGATCAGGTTTTTCGCTCTGCCAGTGCGATCATTGAAGAGACAGTTGGAGATGTCATTGGTACGAATGAACGGTTCCTAAAGCCCAACTCTAAGCGGTTAAAGCGGGCAGCCAACAGACACGGAGCAAAACTCAGACCAGATGAACCTAAAGATTTAGAATTCACGGTAAGCATTTTACTTCATATATATTTTAAGCTGCCGGGGTGGGGTGGGGGTGGGCGGTGTGTAGAACTTTAATAAATTGCAACAAATATAATGTATTTTAAAAAAAGAATCAATCAGTATTCTTTGTTGCAGCTTAATCAAGATTTCTTGAATTGTGAAGAGACTTCCTTATTGGTGATATTTTGAGGGGGGGGGGGGCGAAGTTGGGTGGGGTACTTGCTTGTTGTCCTCCCGTCTTCCAACCATGAAAACTATTGTAACGTTATTTTGTTCAATTTTTCAGGATGGCATAACAGACTCAACAACAAGGCTGCCACCGTTGGACTTGGTATTTACAAACTCATTCCTCTGCTCCGACGCGAAGCAGAGACCGTGGAAACATGTGTTGCATCGGATGACCTTCAACGTGCCCAGAGAACACGCTACATAAAAGTTGATGAGCAATTAACAAAAGCTTGGGACGAATACACCGAGTCAGACATTTCAACAACTCAGTTCTTGAAATTATGTAGCAACATTTACGGCGAAGTTTCCGGTGACCGGGACAGAGATAGTCAGATGAACTAAAATCTATGTATGTTTTTGCATTGTAACTGTTCAACGCAACATTTCACTGTTCAGAAATCATGTCTTGTTTAAACTGTTTCGATGTTATGTTATCATTTTAAGATCATTGTATTACAGCAAATGCATTTTCTATCAATGTTATATAAAAATAAACTGAATTATCATTTCAACCGCTAGTTCTGAATTTTTTTTTATCAAACCCACCCTATAACCCCGGGGAAAATGTGGGGCGAAACGACCCACTCTCAAAATTGGGGCGAAACGACCCGGGGCGAAACAACCCGGGGCGAACTGGTATGGGGGCGAAACGACCCAGGGGGCGAACGGGATTTGGGGCGAAACGACCCGACACCATCTAACCGTTACGATTCGTCCGGGAGATTCGTCCCAAAAAGAAATTTTTGGGGGATAAATGATCATACATGTATGATTATTTTAAAAAGAAATTATCGCAAAAATCGACAGTTTGGGAGGGCCAGTCAAGTAGAAAAGTATCACTAAGCGTGAAGGGATAAATCAGATTCAATATAAGAAACACCAAATTATCCGTTCATACTGATTGTCTTATATTTCGGCTGTCCATAAAGAGTAAATCGCAGTCATTTCCCGTGATTTACACCTTATTGCGGTCATGTGCGTGGCGCTTTGACCCAAAGTATGAGAAGTTTTGACCAAAAATGTGACGTTTTGACCATTTTGAAATGTGACGATTTGGTTGTATGACAGTAGTAGGAGAGCGATGAAACGGGGCCGGTTGGTGATACGCGGTGTTAGTGCGCATGCGCAGCGCATGTTGTTATGATGATACGTGTTTCCGTCGTCCATTTTGTATACTGGAGGCCGCCATCCTGGTTTCTATGGTAGCACGTGGTTGCTATGTGACCCAAAGGCTTACAACAAGACAGGGGTATGTTCGGATGGTATTTTCCTTTGTACAAGAGTAATTTCCTATTTCGTATAATTACCACAAACAACCCGAGAAATTGTACTAGTTCGAATTCTTTCAGAATTCTCTGCTTCTATGCAGTAGTTTCTCGTCTACCCGACCATGTTCCTTTGTCCTGGAGTATACTCCAGTAGAGTAGAAGAGTCGATCAACTGGAACAGCTTTACTTATTATTACTATATTTACCTTTTCTGGTCTGTTCTTGTTAGTTCTGACCCTATTCCGAGTACTCGTGTCGTTTCATTTATCTAGATCACCCAGTCAGTTCACTTTATCCCTTCTGTATAACAAAAACCTATATCATTCCCAAAGCCAATAAGCTATCGAGCAGTTACTGAAAAGTCATTGCTCGAACGACTCGAAGTCCATCGAGCAAATGAGCTAACGAGTAATTGCTCGTTCGAGTGACTCGAGCACACAACTCTTAGCCTCATTTCGGAAAAAGAAGGGATTCTGCTAACCCCCGACGTTTCCCAAAAAGAGATTATGTAAGTGGGATACCTAGAAACAGGCTTGATGATTTTCCCCAATAAGCTAAAGAGCCAAGAGAGTAATTGTTCCATGAACAATTGAGCGAACGACTCGAAACCCATCGAATAAATTAGACTTAGAGCAATTGCTTGATCGAGTGACTCCACATACTGCTCGAACGACTCAAAGTCCGTCGAGCAAATGAGCTAACGAGTAATTGCTCGTTTAAGTGACTCGCTCATACGACTCTTCGACTCATTTCAGAAAAAAAGGTGCCTAAGACCAGTCATTTTCAAATCCAGTGACTCCACCTACTGCTCTACGACTCATGTGGATATTTTAGGATACCTATGGTATTGGACTATTGGAGGATACCTTTATAGGATACTTACATGAGGATACTATTACTTGTTAGTCCCGACCTTCTAGGCTACCCGAGACATACCTATTCCAAATTCCCCTATAAGCCATCGATCAGTTACTGAAAAGTCATTGCTCGAACGACTCGGAGCCCATCGAGCAAATGAGATTTAGAGCAATTGCTCGGTAGAGTGACTGGCGCATACTGCTCGAACGACTCGACGCCCATCGAGCAAATGAACCATAGCGCAATTGCTCGTTCGAGTGATCTAGCTGGATAGGGCCGAAGTTTTACACCGGCAAAAGTTACACCGGCAATGGCTCCGGTTCTTATGGGAATTTAACACCAGCTGCACCTGCAAAGCTCCGGGTAATGGGGGTCGAAAACCTCCTGCTATACTACTAAAAAATATTGAATAAGGATTCAAGTTCGTGCCGATGGTTAGCGATCCGGGAACACTGTCGGAATATTTACTTCTCGACCCACCATGTCGGGGGGGGGGGGGGGAATTTTAAGATCCTATCTCTGTGTCTGGTTTTTGTGTGGGAATAACTGCAAGCCTGAATTATTTTTATTGCGGTTTAACGTTATTTACGGTCAGCCAGGGTCACCTCATGTCTGGCAGATTTACGGGTGATGGAAGCCGGAGAAAACCACCGAGCAGCGGCGAGTAAATGTCAGACTCCCCAACGTACTAACTCTGCATAGAGTCATCATTGCTTGAAGAAGGCAAGTGCGCCTTAGATGTATACACAGTGTACCTTAGTACACAGCGACACAGTGCCATCACGTGGGCATTCGGGATTCATTTCCATACCCAATGGCACAATTCCGATACCGCTAGTCATGATCAATCGGTGAACCTCTCGGCTTAAAGTTCAAAGCTCCAACCACTGGCAAGCTTCAATGGGCCGCTTGGTTCATCCATAAGACGGCCCTTATCAGGGCTATCGGAATGTTTGAAACGAACACTTGTTCACTTAACACATTGCCATCAACATTAACCCCCCCCCCCTCTCCCCCCACCCTGCACCCAGAGATAAAGTTATTTCCACTCGATACAAGTAAAATTCCATTTGTCGAGATTCATATAAGCGTATGCTAAATTTCGAAGAGTAAAAAATCCATTATCCTAACCCCTTACAACATGTAATATAACAGGCGCATCCCAAAGCCACTCCCTTCCCCGATGAAGAGAGCGGTGACGAAGTGTTTAGAGCATTGCACTTTAAACCGAAAGCTCGACAATTCGATCCTGGTCAGAGGTAACTGCTTTGGGTAAAAACACTTTATCCCGTCATGTGGGACACGGAGCCGTTGTGTTCAAAGGCGTTCACGTCGATGATTCACTTTCTTTCAACCCCAGCTAATGTTGCTTGTGCAGAGTTAGTAAGTTCGAGAGTCTGTCAGTTGCTCGCCGCTGCACGATTATTCTCTCTGGCTTCCTCTCACCGTTAAACTGCCCAACCCGATGTCACCCAGGCTGTTAAAAATGTGGTTAAATACAAACTTCTCCCGAAAACAAACATCGATACCCAACAGGATAAGCCCGCACCCAGAGGGAAACACTCATAATTTTGAAAACTGCAACCTCCTTACCAATATCTACATACGTATACCCTTTCAAGTATGTAAATTGTTGGCCATAAACCTTCCCTATACCTGTTTTGTCCAGAAATGAATAAATGTGCGCCCCCCTCCCCCACCAAACACACACGCGCGCGCAGCCACCACCACAATGTGTTGACTCGCTAAGACGAGTAGAATGATTCCCTATATATGCATTAGAGTGAATATAATGATACACCGACTTTCTGATTTCTAACAATTTCTCACCGTATCGAACGGAGATGAATGCCCCCCCCCCCCCCCCCCTTCAGATTTCTAACTGGGTTTGGGCGGTCACTGCCTCCTTTTTCAACTATTCATAACGCTCCGCCGTCTGTTAGAAGTGCCGTTAAACCCCAGTAAAAAAAAATAAAGCAATCTTGGCCCTCCAATCGGTATAGTGTTTTTTCCGGAAGAGTACAACAGTCAACGCCCGTAAAATGTCCAGTTTTATAAATCGAATTTGCCAATCCGTTCGCTAACGGTAAATAAGAATGCAATACACCCGATACACAGCTTCCTAAAGTTTACAGCAAAATACATCGAAATGATCTTGCGTATACATGCTTCTCTCCCACCCTCGGAAAGTGCTGCCCAATAAATACCAGTGTTACCCCAATGCGCTGCTCAAACACTTACAGAATACACTTCTGGCAGTGCATCCCCTATAATTTAACTTGGTGGTGGTCGGGTGTGGGGGGAGGTAGGGGGGTAGGGGGTGTATTTGTTGTTTATCCACACAATGACGCTTCACTTGGGTGGCATGTGTCTCGTTTTGATTCTCGTTTTTTTATTTTTTCTTCCTGTAATATTTTGGTAGTGTACTCTGGTGTACTGAGTAAAAAGTAGCACCTCTTCGAAAAGAGAAAATACCCTATTGATATTTACTGGGCAGCATATCTTCGTATGGGTAGTCTATTCCTGTAATTCACTGTGGGTAACCCGGGACGTGAAGTAGTGCTTAGTGCTCGTTTACTGTTGTAAACAAGCTCTGTTTTACTGTTAAAATATAGGAGCCATTCATCAATGCTTCGGTGGAAGTTCTCTAAAATGGGTATAAAACGATTGACTAAACTTGACTTTATCTCCGTGTTGCGGTCACGATTACCCATTGTGCAGAAATATGTGACCCTAAACACTAATAAATAAATACTCCAGTGATATTTACTGGGCAGCACTTTCTGGGATTGGGGGTGGGTGGGGGGGGGGGGGGGGGCGGGGATGGGCGGATACAGCATTACTTATCAGAGGGTGGGAGACGCACGTATGCATTGATATTATTTGAATGTATCGCCCTTTTTGTGATGTATAATGGCGGGATGGGGAAGACATTCAGGGGCATGTCATGTGGTAGTCTTCAGTGAACCTCTGTGGTCTATAATGGCGCGATAGGGGAGATTTCCCAAGGGCATGTGGGAAGTCTTCAATGAACCTCAAGTATTGGATTTTATTGAAAAGTGAGTTAACGGAACTCTGAAGGACCGGAGGTGGGGTGGGCAGCATTCCTGTCTTGTCGGTTAGATGAGAATTTGTTAGAACGCAGAACCTGGTGTATCGGAATCTATCGCACACTGCTACTGAACAAAAGACCACGTGCATGCCTAACGAGATGAAATCTCGAAATTTCGGGATTTTATGTCGAAATTTCGAGATAAAAAATCGAAATTTCGAGATAAAAAGTCGAAATTTCGGGATTTTATGTCGAAATGTCGAGATAAAAATCGAAATTTCGAGATTTTAAGTGTTGACTTTCTGGGTCCGAGAATTATATTTTATCATGTCCCTAATACGCTTCCGTACACAACACCATCACATACATGGTGGACAACTTTGTAACTACTCTTCGGAAACAGAACATCCGATCTTTTGCACGCTGGTCGGTCATCTTCTCACTTCCGATTATGAAAAAAGTGAAGCCTTCAACGAATATTTCTCTTCGATCTCAAGCGTTAATGATGCCACCACCCAACCCCCAAACCTATCGTTTGACCCTGATCGCCCGTCTCCTTGACTGAAGATGAAATAGGAATGGCGTTCACAACTCAAAAAGTCTCGAAAGCCCGTGGCCCGGACAATAAAACCAGTCATATAGACATCTGGATTTCATGACTTTATTGACATATCTCGCCCCCCCCCCCCCCCCCCCCCCCCCCCCCCACCACACACACACACAGAGTCAACTCGGCAGTATCGAGTTGTCGGCAGTATCGATTCAAAATTTACTGACTGCCATGTTACGTTCAAACAACCGAAACATTTTTATTTTTTCGTTCTGCTTACTGATAGAAAATATATATTTTCCAGATATCATGAAAAAGAAATATGCTTTCGCAATATATGAAGTCTGTGTGGCGGTGTTTTTGTTATTACCGGAACCGACTGCGACGAAAATGTAACTTGCTCACCCACTTGCATTTTTAATTTTACTTCAAGAAAAAGAAACGGCCCAAATCACGCCGAAGCTAAGTTGTTTAAATTGTTACCACACTATTATTCTCTAACTGATAAAAACCCTGAGAGTAAATTCCTTACCATTCTAATGGAAATAAGCCAATTTCGAAACTGCCATCTTGGCTTTTAATCTATGCAAGGTCACAGGTCGCGAGGTATAAACATTGCAAGAAAACGCGTTGTTAGCAATGAAATCGCACTGTTTACACCTCGCGACCTGTGACCTTGCATAGATTAAAGTCCAAAGATGGCAGTTTCGAAATTGGCTTATAGTAAAGTTGATGGAGGTCATGCACTCGGCATTATCGAACCAGTACAGGCTGCAGTGCCTCACGTGATATTATTCCCCGTGAAAGATATATTTTTAGAAACTCGGTGTAAATATTGGCCTGTCAAGATTCAGCACGTGTTAAAATGGTAAGAAGGTGTTGTCTTATCTCGCAATTGCATGTCTTACACAATAAGTTACTAATTTTACTATAATTTACCCATTTTAGTGAACAAATCAATCGTTTTATTGCAATTTTCACACGTGTGTTATTGATGTCGCACTGATTTCCAAATTGCACGCGGGGGCCTATAAGGCTATATGCACGTGTATACCGGGCTGCACATTTTTCAAGGGTGACACCGACGGGCTGTGCGAGGGTGGCGGAGAGGGGTTGGAATATGATTTTGTTGTTTCCGGTAACCACAACTACATGCCAAGTTAAAATTCCAATGTTTGCCTCTGATGAATTGTTGAAATTTCGACAGGGGATGAGTGTTAAATAGAATATAGGAAAGTTCTTCGCCAAATAGGAATCGAATGGTTAGTCAACGCCTTTGGACTGTCTGGGCGCACAAATGAACGTGCGTTTCGCCATTTGAAAGACTTTAAAAAAAAAAAAAAAAAAAATTAAGACATTTGGAACTTTCCAAATTTCTGAATTATCAACGTTACCCTTATATACTTCCAACCCGATTTTCCCCAGTTCCTGGGTTCTTAACATATACTTGTGATTAAGATTTTGCATAATGAAGTGTGCGTGCTGCCAGGTATGAAGTTTATTGTTTCTCAGGGAATACCAGGAAGACAGCCAGATAGGCTAGGGTATTCCCTAACAGTGTACACCTCTAAAATCTAAAATATGTTATCTGAATTTATTATTGTGTGTACTGTTGAATAAACTGAATTGAATTGAATTGAATTATGCTCGTTTCGTGTTGGTTTTTTCTGCTTTTTTGGGAGGGGGGGGGGGGCGGTGTCGTTGCGGCCTAATTCACTTTCGGCCTTGTATGATTTCGGCGATGAGAGTGGGATCGACCGAGGTGTTTCGACCAAAGCATTCTGGTCTCTATTTGCATTAGGTGGGAGGTGGTGGGGTGGGGTTTGAAGTGTGTCTTAACTAGACATGGGCGAAGGCCCAAATTGAACATTTTTGCCCAAAACATGTCTGGGGAGACGAGGAAGAAATGGGAGTTTCTGAATTTCGTTGAAAAACATGGCCGTCAGTGGCCATCTTGGATTTGGCATCTAAATTATCAACAATTCCATTAGTTCAGCCTACTGGCCTCACCCCTCCCCGATCTTTTTCACTGAGAAACATGAGTAAATGAATTGGCATTGCCATTACTGGATCTTTCTATTTAGTCCAGTCCCTTCTTGAACAATTTGAGCTGCAGCGTCATTGACACTTTCGTTTTTTTCCCCATGTGTCGATAATTCCAACACTTAACATCATTTCCTGGGAAGCCCTTCCCAAGAAATATGTCAAGTCTTGGAATTATCATCAAAGGTAAATTTTATTTATTTATTGGTGCTTAGTGTCAAATCAACAGCTAAGGCTGTATCGTGACAATACAACGGATACAACAAGTAAAAATACAAGACTAACCAATCGTTTATACCCATTGCCAACATCAGAGGACATCCTCCACAGGCATTGATTACTGGATCCTATTTTACCAGTAAAGCAGGACTTGTTTACCACTGGGAACAGGTACTACTCCACTTCCCGTCGTTCCTACGGGGATAACAAAGCTAAACTGTGAGGTAAAGTTTCTAGTGGTTACCCTACAACTTATTTCAACTGGTACTGCATCCATCAACTCAACAACTGAACTCATCACCTGAACTCATCAACTCAACAATTCAACTCATCATCATCATCATCATCATCATCATCATCATCATCATCATCATCATCACGCCATCAACTCATCATCATCATCAACTCATTACCATAATCTCATCATCATCATCATAATCTCTCTATGAGAAGCAGTTTTCTTTGAATGCTTTCTGTTTAATACATATTTCATTTCTTGGAGTATGTTGTTTGTTTTATTATTCCCAACATTACAAATCATATTTTCGCCCTTCCAGATATGACTGTTGCACGTCAACCTCCGCCCCCCCCCCCTCCCTTTCAGAAGTTTCCACCACTGCCTTTCACATGCTTTACTGCCTTTTAATCAGTCAGTATGCCTGGTATATAAATAACGTTCAGAACGTGAGACAACTCGGTCACTCACCCTAAGGCCATTTATTTATTTATTGGTGTTTAAGGTCACATACGTATGCACAATAGCTAATCGTGACAGTTGTACGGGTGGAGGAAGCAGAAGAGACCCCCCCCCCCCCCCCCCGAGGATCGACGAGCCGTGAGTCACCTCAACATTTCAATTCTGTTCAAGCTCCGCTAAAGCAGGGTTACAGCGGTTGAAGACATGTGCTCCACTGACGTGCAGTACGCCTTAGTACACGGCGTCATCGTGCCCCCATGTAGGCAACCGGGATAAGGTGCCTTGAACAAGGACACAACACGGACAAGAATCGAACTCGGGACCCTCTATCATAGAAGTCCATCAGTCAACCGCTGAGCCACTGCGCTCCACCCTAAGACATTTAAAAATCTGAGAGTGACGGTACGTGCATGGTTTTATACAACTGGCACAAAATGACCCTTATCAGCAGAGGCGGAACGGCTAAAAATTCAGCACCATATGGCAACAGTGGCGGATCCTCTACCAATTTACCGGTCCCCCCCCCCCCCCCCCCCCCCGCAGTAGCGATAAAAAGTTGTGATTTTAGTCAGAAAATCTCGATGTGTATCAGTCATTCATTTGGGCCACCGGCCCATCGGGAAACCTCCTGGTCGCCCGAACGGCCAGTTCGCCTCTGCTTATTCGTAAAGTCGCGAACACCAACGGCTCAGTTCACCGTGAAAGGAAAAAAAACACGAACATGATAATCATGAATTGATGCCGTATGCTTTCTGAATTTCCTGTCAGCTTTGAGCAAAGGGAAGTTTTTTAACCCGATTGCAAATGGTGGCACCCGTTTACTCTCGGTTCAGGTCTAACTTGACAAATCGCTGGGAATGTATAATAATCACTCCGAGATAAATTCTAATTTGTATCTGTTCTTACAGAAATGTGTCTTAGAGAGTTCGACAACTACAAATTACCCAATTTAGTGATACAACACACATTTGAACTGGCGCAAACTGTGTGATTCTTTACTACCTGCATTGACTCTTTAATGCCGCTATTATGCGACTGATAAAATGATTTCGTACACGGTCATGTAAGCGTTATTTTTCCTCGCGCAGTCGCGGTAAGCAGTACCTGGTTCTACATGATACATTGCCAAGACAAACACATCGATCCTTGGTTTAACGACGGAGATGGCAGAAAATTAAAAAAAGTGACTCGATACTGCCGAGTAGACTGCACTGCCTTTAAAAAGAACTACCATTTTCCGTCGCACATCAGAAGTTTTTACTTCGAGTAGAATATATTATCTCAGGCGCAGCCACACTGTTCTCGTTGAAAACTGTGACTCGATTCGAATTCCTTCAGAACTTTTCATTACAAATGATTATTTTTAGCATGATTGGAAATTCACATTTTCCTTCCGCGAAACAGAAGACATAAAGGTAAGGAAAATCCCATGTACTTATAACAACATTTATGGCTAAAGTAGGGTATTGAATCATTGCAAAACAACAGGTAATAAACAAACATTGAACTGTTTTAACATTGTTTGGTTGAGAACTGGAAATATCGGTTTGTCGAATAAAAAAACCCCAGTGGATTTGTATCACTCCGGTGAAACATTGTTCCTTTTCAAGTTCACCAATACCACGTATAAAAGTTACACGCCACGAGCTTTCTAGGGCATTTGTGGCGCAACCCCGTACTCCTTTCACGTTTTTCGATGCGTAAAATAAAACTGTCCCAGTCTGTCTATGTTGCGAGTATTCGAATTGAGGAGAGGTCCAACCAAATGTATCGGTGAAAGTCGCTGGGTAGTTTTAAACAAAATACTTCCTTCTCTGTCAAACAAATTATGATATGCAAGAGCTATTGGACTGATCAACCACAAAAGAAAGACACCTCCCCGATAAAGCCGCGTTTAAGTACAAGATAAAATAGGCCAATTAGGCCTAGGTCTATGTGAAGATGATTTCTTATTTGGAAGAGTGCATTTCTGCAGATTTTGAGTCGGAAAATTTTCACCGCGAAGACAGCATTTCGACAAACGTCGTGCATTAATTCTTGTTTGACAAGATTTGACTTGATAATAAACATGATTACCAGTGGCATTGCGACGAGAACTGATAAGGCAGGGGTTGGAGGAGGTCTGAACCATCTTCATGCCTTACTACACCGCACAATCTTTATCCATCTTTTGCAATCGGGATTAACCGTTTGAACCCGCAGGTCCGATATTTCGGTCTTACACATAATTTCGTCCCATTCTTTTTGTCTTATTATAAGAGGTCTATACACGGGCATTGAGGATAAAATAATAACTGCACTTTGCAGCCGGAAGGCTGCAGACTGCAGTTATTATTTTATCCTCGCTGTATATTGATATTAGACTGGCCAATCTTACTGTAGGTGTAGACAAAGACGATACCATTCCAGGAAACGAGGGTTTAAAGTCTCTTCCCTGACAACACAACGCAGATGACGAGAAGGAAGGTCAGGACCGAACGATTAGATCGGATCGTCGACTTCACCTTTCTATCTGAAGTCCAACACGCTGGAATTGCGGTATAAGGTACATTCGAAATAGTTCTCTCTACTGACTATTTGCGATTAGTGTCATTGCGAAAGTATTCTTCACTCCTACACAAACCTATTAACCAGTAACACAGCAATTGCGCGTTCATTTTAATGCCCACACAATTCGAAACTGAAATACATTCAATGCAAACGGATGCCTCAATATGTTTGGCTGTAAACCTGTCCTTACTTCGCTCCTTGAGGCGAGGCAGCACCGACTCTACACTTTAATATACTTTCAGTAGAGTGTCTGAAAAGTGTAAAATGAAAAATCTTTCCTCGGTCGATCGGGCGTCCTCAGTCTGGACGCCCAGAGCGCCAATTCATTCGACAACCGCTTTTCTTTGTTTCCTCTGCAGATTCTAATTCTCATGTCGACTGTCATAATCCACTGCACTAGTGCTCCGTGGATCTTGGACGGGACAGGGGCTTCGGAAAGGTGGGTCGGTGATGAGGAAATAATAAAATACCACCCCAGGGTGATGTACCTTCATCAACTGCAATAGAACTGATAAGTAGTAGGAAGTAGCCACAATTGTACCCCCACGCCCTCCCTCGTCCACTTATCTGTCATGTTTCCAATTTTCCATACCTTTCTTTCATTCGTTTCTCAAAGATTCTTATTCTACTCTAGGCATGTATTTGAGGCATTCTGAAATAAAATGTTCCAACTTCCAGGTTCCCCGGTACTCCTAAGCTGCATATTTGGTACCCTCTTTCATCGCATTTCCCGATTCTACCCTCCTCCCCAGCTCAGTTGACTTTGATCTCTCTTCGACTCAGTGATGACCCCCCAAAAGGTCCATCTTGCTGCCGGGTATTCTGCAAAAGTTGGGACATCCTTTTGTAAAACCCGTCCAAACGCAATTTTGGCCCTAACTTCGGCCGGACAGTTTTTATAACAATCATCGAATACCTCGCCCCTTGATAAATCAATTTCCTTGCCCCAGTCTCCCTTATAGATATACTGTTTCAATAGAATATTTTTCCACTAGCTCCATCTGCTGCCTTGCACACACTCTCCGAATGCTGGGGTCTCATATACAAGAGTTAAACGTAGTTTTACACCATCTGCTGTTTGAAAGATTTACCAGGTACGATTTAGGTGCCATAATTTCCCCATATCCAATCTTTCTCTGACCGCCATCCACTCAAGTGCCCCCACCCCGACTGCTTCCAGTGCGGCTGCGTTGCTTAACCCGGCTATCCACTGAACCGCATCATTTTGCAGAATCTCCAGCTTCTTGGTTTTTTTTTTAAAGGGATCACACCTGAGTAGTAGTGCTCGCACGTTTCAGGGATAGTTTGCCGGACCCCGGTGCCGGACCCCGGAAGTGACGTCATGTCACGTGACGTAGTGGCGCCATGTTGTGTTGTTATGGTAACCCGCGTGACCGGCCATCTTGTGACGTCATCTCCATAGTGATGCGTGATGTGAGTGCGCATGCGCAGCGCGTGTTGTTCGGCACCCACTAAGAACTAACAAGAATAGACCAGAAATTGCTAAATATAGCAATAATAAGGTAAATTGTTCCAGTTGATAGGCTCTTCTACGCTACTGGAGTATACTCTAGAATAAAGGAACATGGCCAGATAAACGATAACTATTGCATATATAGATAGAAGCAGAAAATTCTGGAAGAATTCGAAATAATGCAAGTTGTCGGGTTGTTTGTGGTAATTATCCAGGGAAGTCGTTACATAAAATACTCCGATTCAATCGAACATACCCTCCGAACATACCCCTGTCCTATTGTAGGCTATAGGTAACATAGCAATCACGTGCTACCATAGAAACCAAGATGGCGGACTCCAGTATACAAAATGGACGACGGAAACACGTATCACCCTAACAACACGCGCTGCGCATGCGCACTCACATCACTTATCACTATGGAGATGACGTCACAAGATGGCCGCTCACGCGGGTTACCATAACAACACAACATGGCGCCACTACGTCACGTGACATGACGTCACTTCCGGGGTCCGGCACCGGGGTCCGGCAAACTATCCCTGAAACGTGCGAGCACTACTACTCACCTGCTTCATAATCAAGTCAAAAAATACTACATGTCCGTAACAATCACGATACTCGGAACCTGTCTTTTTTCAGCAACACTCACCGCCTTCCTGCTTTTCTCTATATATACTCCAGATCATTCTTAAAATGAGTACCATTTTTATTTCCTCGTTTTTATTTCTACGAAGCTTCGAAATTCGATTCGATTCGAAATCATTGAAATGATTCGATTCGAGTCTCACTGATTCAGGAATCGTCGAGATGTTCTCGATATCCTTCCAAGTGTCTTTTCTTTAAGTCTTCTATTATCAGGTCCCCTCTACCAGAGACCTGATGAACACGGAATTAAGAGGTCACGGAATTGTTTAGTAGTTTTCGGAAGCAGAAGCTTCTCGAAGAAGCTTCCGCTTCCGAAAACTACTTTAATTCTGTTATGGAATATTCCGTTTGTTTGATTGACTTGCCCAAACATACGAGTCGCCATGAAATACATTGCTAATTACTTGAGTGGAGACTGGAAATAGTTAAAGTTGTAACAAGGACTCAGAAGGTGCAATGTTTACAACCCGAAGAGCCGTGAGATTCATTTCGAGATTCGATACGAAACCCTCTGCCTGATTCGATTCGGAATTCGATTCGACTCGAAATTTGAGATTCTCCAGGTCCGCCAGCAAAGGATATTAGGATAGCTATTTATTGGATTTTTTAAACCCTGTAGATCACTGATTAATTGGAAAATCGTATTAGAAAGGGGAGGTTTGGATTTTTTAGATTCGGTTCCAGGAAATTAAATTAATTTCTGCTCAGTTTTTATATGTTTTAAAACATATAATAAATAAAACTTTGAGATCCTTAATTTGGAAAAAAAAATCCACAATGGTCTGTACGACACAACTCACCACACAAAGCCATGCCTGTAAGGATCTCTGTTGGGTACAGTCTAACTTCCCTTTGATCATTCTTAGGGGTTCTGCGTTGCTAAGCCTATTGGGCCAGAAAAAAACCCCATAAACTAGAGTAACAAATGAATAATGTTCATCTAACCGTTGCTTTGTTCTTGTTGTCACAATTTCTCCTTTATTGACTCGTCCGGTGAGGGAGAAAAGTGACGTATTCGCCCCTTTGTCAGAGAAGCTAAGTGTCGAGAGTTCATAGAGGCCACCAGTCCACTTTTCCAGAGTAAGATAGTTTGACCAGTTTATGCACAAACAAATTTAAAAAAAAAACAAAAACAAACAAACCTACCCATCTCTAAATCGGATATTATTAATATTGTATTCCATGTAACGCGGCTGGTATACGAGTTTCTCGTCAAACAAGACTCCATGCCATAGTATTCCGCGCGAAGAGACCCGCTGTTCGTATCTCGTTACAGCCTAGACACCGGCGACATCAACTGCAATGGTGTACTGAACGCCTCAACTGGACAGCACGTCAGTGGTCGAACGTCCTCTTCGCGGATGAGTCGAGATTCGTTATTGACTTGCTAGACAGGCGTGTTCTACTGTTGAGAAGACGAAATGAGAGGTTTGCCGACTCCATAGTTGGAGAACACGATCGGTATGGTGGCATGGGTTCAGCTGGCCACACAGATCTCTACCTCACCCGCGGCGGCACACTGAACGGTCAGAGACACCTGGACGAGATTCTGGACCCCCTTTGTGTGACCGTACGCGGGAGCAAGGATTGAGGAATTCACCCCGATGGACTCGCCAGACCACATCGATTCCGACCAGTGAGCCAATAGCTCGAATATTATGGAATAGAGAGAATGGACTAGCCAGCGCGAGTTCAAGAGACCTCAACCCGATTGAGCATTCCTGGAACCGATTGCAGCCTTTGCAGGTCAATGCAGGAAGCGGTTACAGATCGACCAGTGCAACCTCGCATCCTACAGGGGCTGAGCCAAGAAGCTCTGGTTGACGAATAGAGGAACATGCCCCAGCAAATCTACAATGCGCTTGTCGATGGAATGCGGAGACGTTGCCAGACAATCTTGGATGCTCGTGCTGGTCACATGAGATATTGAGGTTGAAACAGACTTTGCAGAGTTGCTCGGATTAAAATTTAATAGTGCTTTAAATTTGTTTTGATTTACTGAAAATGGTTATCTTTCGTTCTTTTCCCAAAATCCACCACTAATTATCATGAGTTAGTGAGTCTCCAGATATCTCTTCTCAGAAATTAATCAAATGGCCGTCGGATATAAATTAGGAATGCAAAAATGGTACCCAAATATATGGGTGATCCTTTGCAAATTGTGAGTGGTAAATGCATATGGTCCCTTGCGAGGAACAAGGTGCCGTCAGTAGCTTCATTGATTGGTGATTATAGACCCGGCGAACTTCCTCATTATAACCCCCCATCCCCCCCCCCCCCCCCCCGTCCTTAGCATTGGCACACGGAAAATACGTTAGAAACGAATACTCTAGAGTTTCTCTGTTACAGTTCCTGGAAAGTCAAGTCCTTTCCACTAGTGCACCTCTGGCGGAAAAGGGCACGCCCCCCGCTTGCACCCCACCTCGCTTCTGGCGCCCATGCTCTTGATAAGTCTACTGACGCTTGTTTGCACGTCGGCCTTTTTATTTTGCTATTGCAAATACATGAAAGCACAAATGAAATCTCAGCGGAAGATAATGGAATAACATTCGGGGACAACATCTTATTTCAAAGTAAGTTCCCCGGAGAAGGGGATGAGGGTTAAGACAATTCCTTCTTTGAACATTTTTCCCAGGGTGGTATTTCCTAGATACCCCCCGCCCCCATCCCGAGACTTCCGCCTGAAATGTGTTTCACATATTTAGTTTTTGAGTTATTGGTTATAACAAGGTAGGAAAAAAATCCAGCTGATTACGCCAATTGATGATAGAATAGCAGGGCGCCGAAGTTTTTTAAAAAAAAAATTATATAAATTTAGTGATTTGTCTTAGAAGATAGTTGTAATATCCCATTTATCTTTGGTGTTGCGACGTCGAGTTTGAATGCTTTCTATCAATTCATATTTTGTTTGCTATATTGTTAGTCACCCTTTCTGGTGGCCGAAATGTTACTGCCCATCAGTCGTTTATGGCTGTAGAAATAGGTTAATTCACACTAAGCCATCCTTTTGAAATTATTCACACCTTCAGACTTCAGAGGATGTGCGGGAGGGGGGGGGGGGGGGGGGGGGAGGGCTGTTTCGTGTTCGCATAATCATCATATTTATTTTAAAAAATTAGATTTCAAATAATTTTGTATTAAAAACCTTCTAGTCAATTTCTTTTCAAACTTTTTTTAAGATGCGTGGTTCAACACACTTGGGTGCACTGGCAATCTTAACACAGTCAGAATTCATCCGCTTCAGCAGAAATCAGTCGCTTCAGCGGCTTCAGGGATAATGTATACCGAAATATGGACTGACAGCTTTCAATGTGCCAGGAGGAGTCATTTTGATGAGAGTAGTATGTCTCGTATGTTTGGGGCCTCATTGGCCGGACCCCGGTGCCGGACCCCGGAAGTGACGTCATGTCACGTGACCCAGTGCCGCCATGTTGTGTTGTCATGGTGACCCGCGTGAGCGGCCATCTTGTGACGTCATCTCCATAGTGATACGTGGTGTGAGTGCGCAGCGCGTGTTGCTAGGGTGATACGTGTTTCCGTCGTCCATTTTGTATACTGGAGGCCGCCATCTTGGTTTCTATGGTAGCACGTGATTGCTATGGTACCTAAGGCCTACAATAGGACAGGAGTATGTTCGGAGGGTATGTTCGATTAAATCGGAGTATTTTCTGGAACGACTTCCCTGGATAATTACCACAAACAACCCGACAACTTGTATTATTTCGAATTCTTTCAGAATTCTCTGTTTCTATCTATATATGCAATAGTTTTCCTCTACCTAGGCATGTTCCTTTGTTCCGGAGTATACTCCAGTAGCGTAGAAGAGCCTATTAATTGGGACAGCTTTACTTATTATTACTATATTTAGCAATTTCTGGTCTATTCTTGTTAGTTCTGACCCTATTCCAAGTACTCTTGTTGTTTCATTTATCTAGATTATAACTAACCAATCAGATTGCTTGATTTCCCATAATCTGTATGCAGGGTTATCTCCCTTCTGTATAACAAAAGACTATATCCAATGGCCACATCCCATGGAATCCCATTTTTTACAAAACACCCGTGGCTATGGAATCCCTTTTTGTCGTATGAGGCCATGAGGGCTATGTAAAAGCCCTCAATGAGTCCTCATTTATTATCCCTCATACCCTCATTGAATTTTGAGGTTATGAGGACCTTGAAAATCCCTCAATGAGGTATAATTTACTACGACTCTTATCCTCATTTCAGTATTTAACAGGTATATCCTATGAAATCCCATTTTGGAAAACGCCTGTGACTGTGGAATCCCTTTTTGTCGTATGAGGCCATGAGGGCTATGTAAAAGCCCTCAATGAGTCCTCATTTACTATCCCTCATAGCCTCATTGAATTTTGAGGTTATGAGGACCAGTAAAAATCCCCCAATGAGGCATAATTTACTACGACTCTTAGCCTCATCTCGGCATTTGAGGATACCCATGGCCTGGTATTGTATTATTCGAGGATACCTATCGAGGATACCTTTTACAGGATACTTATCTGAGGATACTATATAGGCTGTACATATCCCTATAGGTCTCTTGCTGGTCCTTAGTACTATTAATCCACCTGATGCTTTATGTTATCCTATGACTGGTATAGGTAGTATGCAATGCTAGGCATAGGGGTATTGTGGGTAGGGGTACTGCCTGGTAGTTTAGAACGGTACTATAGTATGGGCGGTATATACACATATAGGCCCCTGTTAGTGCTTGGTACTATCAACCAACCGATTGCTTTGTTTTATTATATGGCTGGTATATGTAGTACGTTATGGTAGACCTAGTGATTTTGTGGGGGTGGGGGTAATGCTTGGTAGTTTAGAACGGTAGAATAGCATAGGCTGTACATATCCCTGTAGGTCTCTTGCTGGCCCTTGGTACTACTGATCCACCAGATGCTTCATATTATTGAGCGGTATTCTGGGGTGGGGTCAATGCCTGGTAATACAGAACGGCAGCAGAGTATGGTTGGTATATTCCCCTATAGGTTCCAGCCTAACCGTTCATAGTATTAACCTACCAAATGCTTTGTATCATCCTGTTACTGGTAAGGTGGTACGTAATACCAGTAGTTCCTACCTTATTCCGAGTACTCTTGTTGTTTCATTTATCTAGATCATTTATATAAATTATAATTAACCAATTAGATTGCTTGATTTCCCATAACCTGTACTTAATCGTACAGAGTTATCTCCCTTCTGTATAATAAAACCTATATCAATGGCAATATCCCCAGCACCCCAATTTCGGCACCCCATTTTTTGAAAAGCATATGGTCTTCGGCACCCCTTTTTTCTGAAATGAGGATAAGAGTCGTATTAAAAATCCCTCATTGAGGGGTGCCCAAATTGGGGTGCCTTCTGGAGAATCCCTTTTTTTTCAAATGAGGATACGAGTCGTAGTAAATTTGACATCATTGAGGGATTTTTAATACGACTCTTATCCTCATTTGACAAAAAAGGAGATACCCTGAATACAGATTATGTGAAATCAAGCAGTCTGATTGATTAGTTATAATCTAGATAAATGAAACAACAAGAGTACTTGGAATAGGGTCAGAACTAACAAGAATAGACCAGCAATTGCTAAATATAGTAATAATAAGTAAAGCTGTTCCAATTAATAGGCTCTTCTGCGCTACTGGAGTATACTCCGGAACAAAGGAACATGCCTAGGTAGAGGAAAACTATTGCATATATAGATAGAAACAGAGAATTCTGGAAAGAATTCGAAATAATACAAGTTGTCGGGTTGTTTGTGGTAATTATCCAGGGAAGTCGTTCCAGAAAATACTCCGATTTAATCGAACATACCATCCGAACATACCCCTGCCCTATTGTAGGCCTTAGGTAAACCAAGATGGCGGCCTCCAGTATACAAAATGGACGACGGAAACACGTATCACCCTAACACGCGCTGCGCATGCGCACTCACACCACGTATCACTATGGAGATGACGTCGCAAGATGGCCGCTCACGCGGGTTACCATGACAACACAACATGGCGGAACTGGGTCACGTGACATGACGTCACGTCCGGGGTCCGGCCAATGAGGCCCCAAACATACGAGACATACTACTGATGAGGACGGGCAACAAATAGGACTGGCCCGATTAGGAAATTTCATGATTGGCTTTTGAAGAAGAATAATCGATCAAAGGCGACTTTAGTTGCACTCCGTGACCAAAAGAAACAACTATATAGAAAACTATATTTTTGGTCAGTAGTTCCTCAGGGCGGACATTCTTTAGGCATGCAGGTATGCTTCCCGCCTCACTTCACCCCCATTGCCCACGTGGGGCACGGTGACGCTGTGTACTAAGGCGAACTGCACGTCGATGGCGCGAATGTCTCCAACCAATCTAACCCTGTCTGTTCTGCAGTGCAGAGTTACGATGTTGGGGAGCTGGCAGTCGCTCGTCGTCGCTCGGTGGTTCACTCCGGGTGCTCCGTTTTCGCCCACCCGTAAAACTGTCACTGTCACGATATGACATTGGCTGTTAATGTGTCGGTAAACCTTAATAATATAAAAAATAAATAAATAGTCGACTTCTCGATTAACTATGACAGATCTCCCCGGACGACCAATCGGAAGTTGAGGGCTAACAAAAAGAGGATAAACAAATGGTGCCAGCATTCCTATCCAAGCATATTTGTCTTGTCAGCGTTATTGAAATAAATAAATAAAATAAAAACGAAAGTTGAAAAAGTAAATCTTTTCTCCAGCTTTTCTGAAGCTTACATGACCCTTAATTAGGCTTCGATGAGAGATTGTAAGCTCTGCTTTTAACAAAACAAAAACGACAACAGAAATTAAAATTTTGAACGACGCCTTGTGATATAAGAATGCGGAATTTATAGGATATAAATATTTATATCCTATAAATTTTAACCCTTTGACCAACGTAACGGCCAAAACCGGCCAGCGCTATTCTCAAAAATTTCCAATTAATTTTCTCTATTTTTTCATTTTTTGTCTCAAAAACATAGGTTATGACCCTTGTTAGAACGAGCCCGTCGAGCTCGTTCCAACGAGGGGTCAAAACTTATGTTTTTGGGATAAAAAATGAAAAAAATTAGTTATTCAAGAATTTCTTTTGCAAGTGTCGTCTGCTTTTCATGATAGGTAAAGGGTTAATGCTAGACCTGATAAGGACACATAAATAACACATTTATCAAATTTACCTCTCCCATTTCGTGATAAACTATAAATCGACTTTCCCGGTACGGAAGTTAAAACATTACTAAGAAGATAGAGTCCCCTGCAGCGACCAAGTATATCCGTAATTATCTGTGAGTTGGACATAACTTCCATTTCTGTATGTATCTGTAATCCATATTTTGTTCGATGAATCGATGTACGTGAACCCTTGGGGTGGGGGGGGGGGTGGGGGGGGGGGGGCAGAGGATTTGAGAAGATACACCCCTCTACTTATTTGATGGAGTGGTCCGTACTATTAAACCCTTCCCAGAATAGTTCATCTTCACCAAATTTTGGAGAAAAAAAAACACGTCAAGACTTTCGTAGCTTGTCATCTAATGAAAGTATTATAGACAGTGCTAGCAGTAGATAAGGCAAGCGGCAGACCCATATGATTATCTCTGTGTGCATAATAACCAGACCCAAAGCCAGGGTCGCAAAATGTTCCGACATGTTGGGGCGAGACATTGTGCCACAGGCTTTTCTTTAATATTATCTTTTGTTAACCGCTAATGTTCTTTATTCAATTTTGGCAAACTTTATGGACTCAGAACCTTATACAATGAAGACGAGGTCCCGTTGCACAATAGTTCATCTACGTTGACGGTGACTTATAGTCAAGTCTTGTCTGCTTCCAGAGACAGACAAGACTTGGCTTGAAATCACTGCCAAACCGCTGTAGACTTGAAGGGCGTGGTGTGTAGTCAAAATCTTGGAAACTTTCCCGAAGTCTCTTTCAAGGATTAAAGAAGACTCGGTAAGCTTCTGTTAGATTTATTGTGCGAGCTCGTCTTTTAAAATCCCTTTGGCCAATCAAAATTTTCGAACTAGCCATTTTCCGCTCTTATCTCTTTAATTTCACATTGTCAGGCGGGTCATAGAGGGCGATGGTGATCGCTTGCCTCAAAACGAGAGTGCATGTATGGTACATATGTTTTTTCGCTCAACTTTGACGTAAGTCAAATTTGAGCTTATGCCATGGCCAGTCGTCCGTCTGTCCGTCCTGTCCTTCAGCAATTCAATACGGCTCGGGCTAGAGGCCGTATTTGTGAACCGATCTTTACGAAACTTCTTGGGTACCTTTGTTATGACCGTGGGACGAGAACAAGTGTTTTTGGGTCCGATCCGAAATTCAAGTTGACCGCTGGCAGCCATTTTGTACAAAATTAGGTGCAATCAGATTCTTGCGCAGAACTTCCATATGAAAGCTCTGATTTGAATAATTTTTTGTATGAATGTTTAGTACCATGGGATACATCACATATAATATACGGGTGTTTTTCTCGTGCGTAAATTATGCAAATTAAACTTTGATGTATTTAGTGTTACTTTAGTGTTACTTTCAGCACTGTAAGTGCAAATGCCAATACGCCTCGGACTACAGGCCGTATTTATGAACCGATCTTTACGAAACTTCTTGCGTACATTTGGTATCACCGTGGGACGAGAACGAGCGTTTTAGGGTCCGGTCCCAGGGCTTGCCTTGAGTCGGGGCTGATCAGCCCAGGCCCCGAGATCAGCCCCGAGGAGCACTTGCTGGGGGCTTTTTTTCAAGCCCCGACATTTTCCACAAAAAAGCACTAACAATAATGGACAAAATGGAAAATCAGCCCCGAAAAGGCCCCGACCTCAATATGTGGGGGACTTTTTTTAGGCCCCGACCATTTTACTCAAGGCGAGCCCTGCGGTCCGAAATTCAAGATGGCCGATGGCAGCCATTTTGTACAAAATTAGGTGCAATCAGATTTTTGCGCAGAATTTCCATATGAAAGCGCTGATTTGAATAATTTTTAGCTTAACTTGACATAGTCAAGATAAGCTATTGCCATCATGCGTGCGAAAGTCTTTTTGTCAGTGAGTCTGTTCACATTTTTCTTTAGCACGGGCTACACCCCGCAGTTCTTGTCTGATCGTCACGAAATGTCATATGCAGGTTTGGGGGCATGTCTAGATGAGAACGTCCCCTTTTGGTCGCGATCGGGCAACCGGTATGGCTGCCCGAGCCCAAAACCCGAAAACCATTAGCACAGTCTACAGGTCGTATGCATGAAGGGATTTCATTGTAACTTGGTAGGATGCCTCTGTATAATGCCTAGATGAGAAAGTCCCCTTTTGGTCATGATCTATCAACCGTGGTGGCTGCTCAAGCCCGAAACCCCAAAACTTTTATCACAGTCTGCAGGTCATGTTTAATATGGAGGGCTTTCATTGTAACTTGGTAGGATGACTCCTTATGATCTCTAGATGAGAATTTCCCCATTTGGGCGTGATCTGCCAACCGTGACGACTGCCCGAGCCCAAAACCTTTAGCACAGTCTACAGGTCATATTTATTGAGGAATTTCATTGTAACTTGGTGGGTTGACTTCATACAATGTCTAGATGAGAAAGTCACCTTTTGGTCCTGATGCCCGAAGCCCGAAAATCTTGAGCACAGTCTACAGGTCATATTTTTAAAGGGATTTCAGTGTGACTTCGTAGGATCACTTTAGATGATGCCCAGATGAGATTGTCCCCTTTGGGTGCGATCATTCAACCATGATGGCTGCCCGAGCCCGAAGCCCGAAAACCTTTAGCACAGTCTACAGTTCATATTTATGAAGGGATTTCATCGTAACTTGGTAGGTTGACTTCATATAATGTCTAGATGAGAACGTCCCCTCTTGGACACGATTGGGCAACTGTGACGGCTACAGGGGCCCGAAGCCTGAAAACCTTTAGAACAGTCTACAGGTCATAATTATGAAGGGATTTCATTGTAGCTTGGTAGGATGACTCCAGATAATGTCTAGATGAGAACATTCCCTTTTGGTCGCGATCATTCAGCCTTTATGGCTGCCCGAGCCCAAAGTCCTTTAGCATATTCTACAGGTCGTATTTATGGATTTCATTGTAACTTGTTAGGTTGACTCCATATAATGCCCAGATGATGACATCCCCTTTTGGTCATGATTGGTCAACTGTGATGGCTATAGGTGCTCGAAGCCCGAAAATCTTGAGCACAGTCTACAGGTCATATTTATGAAGGTATTTCATTGTAACTTCGTAGGATCACTCCAGATGATGCCCAGATGAGGAGAATGTCCCCTTTTGGTTGCGATCATTCAACCATTATGGCTGCCCGAGCTCGAAGCCCGAATACCTTTAGCACAGTCTACAGGTCACATTTAAGAAGGGATTTAATTGTAACTTGGTAGGTTTGATTTTATATAATATCTAGATGAGAACGTCCCATTTTGGACACGAATGGGCAACTGTGACAGCTACAGGGGCCCGAAGCCCGAAAACCTTTAGAACAGTCTACAGATCATAATTATGAAGGGATTTCTTTGTAGCTTGGTAGGATGACTCCAAACAATGTCTAGATGAGAACGTCCCCTTTTGGTCGCGATCATTCAGCCTTTATGGCTGCCCGAGCCCAAAAACTTTAGCGTAGTCTATAGGTCGTATTTATGGAAGGATTTCATTGTAACTTGTTAGGTTGACTCCATATAATGCCTAGATGATGACATCCCCATTTGATTGTGATTGGTCAACTGTGATGGCGACAGGTGCCTGAAGCCCGAACATATTGAGCACAGTCTACTGGTCATGTTTATGAATGGGATTTCATTATAACTTCGTAGGATCACTCCAGATGGTGCCCAGATGAGAATGTCCCCTTTTGGTTGCGATCATTCAACCATTATGGCTGCCCGAGCCCGAAGCCCGAATACCTTTAGCACAGTCAACAGGTCATATTTATGAAGGGACTTCATTGTAACTTGGTAGGTTTGACTTTATATAATGTCTAGATGAGAACGTCCCCTTGTGGACACGATTGGGCAACTGTGACAGCTACAGGGGCCCGAAGCCCGAAAACCTTTAGAACAGTCTACAGGTCATAATTATGAAGGGATTTCTTTGTAGCTTGGTAGGATGACTCCAAATAATGCCTAGATGAGAACGTCCCCTTTTGGTCGCGATCGTTCAGCCTTGATGGCTGCCCGAGCCCAAAAACCTTTAGCATAGTCTATAGGTCGTCTTTATGGAAGGATTTCATTGTAACTTGTTAGGTTGACCCCATATAATGCCTAGATGATGACACCCCCTTTTGGTCGCGGTTGGTCAACTGTGATGGCTACAGGTGCCCGAAGCCCGAAAATCTTGAGCATAGTCTACAGGTCATATTTATGAAGGGATTTCATTGTAACTTCGTAGGATCACTCCAGATGATGCCCAGATGAGAATGTCCCCTTTAGGTTGACTTCTTTTAATGTCTAGATGAGAACAGCCCCTTTTGGACACCATTAGGCAACTGTGACGGCTACAGGGGCCTGAAGCCCGAAAACCTTTAGCACAGTCTACAGGTGATATTTATGAAGGAATTTCATTGTACCTTGGTAGGATGACTCCAAAAAATGTCTAGATGAGCACGTCCCCTTTTGGTCACGATCATTCAGCCTTGATGGCTGCCTGAGCCCAAAACCCCGAAACCTTTAGCATAATATATAGGTCATATTTATGTACTGATTTCATTGTAACCTGTTAGTTTGACTCCATATAATGCCTAGATGATGACATCCCCTTTTGGTCGTGATTGGTCAATTGTGACGGCTTCAGGGGCCCGAAGCCCGAAAACCTTGAGTACAGTCTACAGGTCATATTTATGAAGGGATTTCATTGTAACTTCGTAGGATCACTCCAGATGATACCCAGATGAGAATGTCCCCTTTTGGTTGCGATCATTCAACCATGATGGCTGCCCAAGCCCAAAGCCCAAAAACCTTTAGCACAGTCTACAGATCATATTTATGAAGGGATTTCATTGTAACTTGGTAGGTTGACTTCATATAATGTCTAGATATCTGATGAGAACGTCCCCTTTGGACGCAATTGGGAAACTGACGGCTCCAGGGGCCCGAAGCCCGAAAACCTTTAGCACAGTCTACAGGCCATATTTATGAAGGAATTTCAATGTAACTTGATAGGATGACTTGTTTTGGAATACTTTCACTGTAACTTGGTAACTTTCGTTGATATACGTTAACTTAACGGCGAGGTCATATTAACCCACCCCTCAGCTCTTCAGTACAGTGTACACCTCATATTATTTTTTATCAAAAACATAGCATACAGGGAACAGAAATGAACATATTCCCAATTATCACAATTCTTGTCTTATTTCATAATCCTTTCATAAACATTGAGCATTATCCTTTTCATCAAACACAACACACAAATTAAGCTACAGTGTCATTGACACTTTCATTTGTGTGAATGTTTAGTACCATGGGATACATCACATATAATACGGGTTTTTTTTCTCGTGCAGAAATTATGCAAATTAGATGAACTTTGATTTTTTCAGTGCAACTTACACACAGTAAGTACACATGTCAATACGGCTCGGGCTAGAGTCTGTATTTATGAACCGATCTTCACGAAACATCTCTTGGGTACCTTTGTTATCACCTAGGGACGAGAACGAGTGTTTCTGGGTGCGGTCCAAAATTCAAGATGGCTGCCAGTGGCCATTTTGTACCGAAATTAGGTCTAATCAGTTTCTTGTACACAACTTCTATACGGCTCAGGCTAGAGGCCGTATTTATGAACCAACTTTACGAAACTTCTTGGGTACCTTTGTTATCACCGTGAGATGAGAACGAGTGTTTTTTGGGTGTGGTCCGAAATTCAAGATGGCCGCCAGCAGCCATTTTGTACCAAAATTAGTGCAATCAGTTTTTTGTACAGAACGTCTGTATGAAAGTTCTGATTTGAATAAATTTTTGTTTGAATGTTTAGTAACATGGAATACATCACATATAGTACGGGTTTTTTTCTCGTGCAGAAATAATGCAAATTAGATTAACTTTGATTTATTCAGCGCTACTTACACACAGTAAGTGCACATGTCAATACGACTCTGGCTCGAGACTGTATTTATGAACCGATCTTCACGAAACGTTTTGGGTACCTTTGTTATCACCTTGGGACACGAACGAGCGTTTTTGGGTGCCTTTGTTATCACTGTACTTTGACAACAAATATTTTTGGGTTCAGTCAGAGTCTAGTGATGAACCAATAATCGGAATCGGCACCGGCCGGTTATGGGGCATCGACCGATTATGACAACCGGTAGTTTTCGGTTATTCTATATTTAATACTGACTATTAAAATCTCTTTGATATCTGGCCATTTCAATAAAGTTTTCCCACTAAAAACGTGTGTAGTGCATATCAGAATATTAGGGATTTGCAGAGCCGCTATATAACGGAATTTACCATCTGCAATCGGCATGAGATCGCCAATATCCCCAGCTAAACGAAGTCACCGGTCTTCAATCATGGTGCTGAATAACGTTGCATTGGATACATGTATAAATAAAATGTGTTCAGCCGCTTGTCTATAGTACTTCATGACGCAAGCATCACAATACAATAAAAAATTAAAATTGGAGAAAAACTAAAAAACAGTCTTTTTTTTCGATGCTAGATGAGTGTTACGCAACATGTAAGTCGCATGGCTGTCACAAACGCGCTTTCATTTTGTCACGCGCATTATCAATCAGTTATTTCCTTTGATGTTTCTCTCTAACTGAACAATAAATAATATATTTATTCTGACGTCGCGTGGGTGACTGGGTGTCTGTAAGCAATGCGCCTTACAACTTCACAACACACATTAACATCAAAGTTATTATTCAATTAAGTCACAAAGTATGTGTGCTCCGTAACTTCCTGGTTAATACAGCCAATTGTATTGTATTATTACACAAAACCGTATTAACACTATTTACCAGAATAACACACAATCATCACAAGAGAACAATATTATGTGATTGTATCGTTTATAACGATCTTCCCCCACCCCAACTCCCAAAAAGGCAAATATTATTTTGGCTAATATTGCCCAGCACTAAACATGCATACTCTGAGAACTTATGTGGTATTAAGCTTTTGTAATTGGTGGTTTATCAATAAAATTCTGACAAAATAACAGACACTTACAGATTTTCTTCTGGGTCCTATTTCAACCATCGGAATCGGCATCGAAATCTGCATAATCGGCAGAGAAATAATCGGTAATCGGTTCATAGCAAATTTTGATAATCGGTTCATCACTAAGTCAGACCCACTCTGGGACTCAAAGATTTCTTTTCTAGTTTAGTTTCTAACTGTCGCCCACCTTTACAATACTTTACCTATACACTTGTTACAGGCTACGGTCAGCATTTATGTAGAGACCGTTACAATACTTTGTATGTATCTTTGTTATCAGGTCATTACCTAGATGTGTGTCATTGCTGTGTCAATACTATACATGTACATGTCTTACACAAGTTGAGCTACAGTGTCATTGACACTTTCATTTAAACACTAGAAACATTTGGAAACAGTGGAGACAAGAACATTTGGTATTGAAAGTTCCTAGTATTTTAGGAAGCAAGGGAAACATTTGAAAGAGTGGGAAATTTTGGAAGAAGTGTGATATAAAGACGGTGGAGGCAGGGGGCACAGGGGGCATGTGCCTCTTCACTTTTTTCCACAGATATATTTCGCAGTTACATAATGTGTTAAATGGTCGCATGCAAACGTGTCAACCAACATACAGGCATTCCTGTAACATTATTTGCAAATCCAAACAATATTTAGCCAAAGAATCCCACTTTCGGTCGCTTCGGTCCGTTTCTTCTACTTTAGCTATCTTCCCACCCGAAGGCTGGCCTTCGGGTTGGGAGATGGTTAATGTAGAAGAATTATTTATTTATTGCTGTCAACGCCACATGAGCAGCCAAGGCTATATCGTGGCGATGAAATAGAAAAGAACGGACAAGACAGTGATCACATAGCGGCATATATATAGCGAGTCATGGTACATTTTCCGATATACGATTGTAACATTTCTGAGCTTTTTCAGACTGGGTTGAACCTTGGTAGCATGGTAAATTTGTGCCCCTCCACTTTTATCGATCTTCCGCCGCCACTGAGTATGTGAACACTGGAAGCATTCGAATCGGTGAAAACATTGGAAATAAGTTCTTTTTGCTCGTCTATGATTATTTTTTATCTGAAATATTTTCTCTCTCTTTATTTTGGTTGTATTATATACACCTGGAACTTAATGAAGCACCCCATGTGTTTTTTCGCAGTGGTGTTAATGGAAACTCGTTACTTTCATTTATCTTTAAGATGGCCAAAAGTTATTGTTTGCTAAAAGAATGGTTTGTTGACAAATGAAAGACAACACAATGATGAAAACACATGTATGCAGTATTTTAATGACGCAAATTAAACATATCTTTCACTAATGTTTTGATGGAATAATGTTCTCTCGACAAGTATGGTGCTGGAACAGTCCACGATGAAACAATGCCGGTAAAAAAACGTAACTTGTGATCTCCTGAACACAATAGCAGTGTCTGGCGGCAGTAGCGAGGGTATCCACCTGGTGCCCGGATGACAACCTGAACTCTCCTCCTAATGCTACCAGTGAGCCTGCTGCCACTCCTCGTGCAGCTTCCAAATCGGCCAAATTCCGTACAGGTGGCCCTTGCTTGCACACGATGTCCAAGAATGTCCCAGATGTGTTCTAATTGATTCAAATCGGGGTTCATTGCAGGCCAAGGTAGTGTTGTAATAGCGTTATTCTGAAGGAATGCTCTCACAGCATGGGAACGACGTGGCCTTGCATTGTCATCCATGGATATAGGGAGAGTAGCAAACGGGTGGTTGTCAAAATGAGGCACGGCAACCGGACTGAGAATGTCCCAGATGTACTGATGACCACTGAGAGTCACACTTACAGTCACCATATCAACTTTACCATCACCAGAAAGGCATCCCCTGATCATTACTGATCCTCCACCATAAGGAACAGAAGGTCTGATGTTCCTGGGCACGTACGCAGTATTTCTATGCCTCCACACTCTCATGTGACCATTTGTGGCGTGAAGCAAGAACCTACTCGTCTGACCAATGGACTCTCCTCCATGTCCTGAGATTCCAGTGTTGTCATGCCACACACCATTCCAAACGTCGTCTTTGATACTGATCGGACAGAGCTGGACACTTGATGACCCTTCTGGGTCTCGTACCCAGTGCTTTGAGACGGTTTCGGGTAGTTCTGTTGCACAAACGAATGTTGGAGAGCCAAAGGCGTTTAAAACCCCCACGTGAAACAAAGGGTTCACACCTAACGAGGCGTGCCAGACTCCGATCTTCCCGAGGAAAGGTCTTTCTGGATTGTCCAGGCCTTGGTCGGCCCTTAACATCGTTGGTTTGTTATTTTTTTCGGACAAGTCTGCTGATGACAGAATGACTGTAGCCAAGTTGCCTTCCAATAGCTTTGAATGGCATGCCTGTAGCATGTATGCCAGCGATTTGCCATCTTAGTGCCTCTGACAGTTTCCTTGCCATGTCGACATTTACTGATAAAAGAAGTGTCAAGTTTTCTTGTTTTGTACCCTGATATTGCATGTGGATGATAGGGTTTTTTGGTGACATTCGTGGGTAGCATGCTTCACGTGGACGAGGGGGTGTGTTTGGGGTACGCTATCAACCAGAAACCTCATGTTTCACGAGATGAAATGTACTGCAAGACATTGCAACCATTAAACATAACAATCAGTAACAGCAGCTTAAATGTCATGAAACATTTCAGGGGGTGCTTAATTAAGTTCCGGGTGTATATGTGGCAAATGACATATTGTATAGACAATAGCCTGCTCACTTCAATGAATAAAGTAGACTGCTTTTCATTGTTTGTTAATCCTAAATACCTTGAACTAATGTTTTGCTTTACACCATGTTCCAGAGAAAGTTCCAAAGAGACTTTATTTCATTCGTGACATATCAGATTCCAACAGTTCTCGGCAGTTTTTACAGTCTCCTTATTCTTCCATTCTTTCATTTATTCACAGCTTCCAGTGTTTTTGCCTAAAAAACAGCTGTCACACATGCGAAAAGACATGGAAGAATTTTGAACCTGACAGGGCCTTGTATTCCGTGTCATGTGACTGGAGTAACGTAGAGATCATAACCAACCATTGCCAATCACCAAACGTTTTTTAATTCCCAATGATGAAAAGAAATACGAAAAATCGTTGATGTCAACTTCGCCTTCTCCCAGATTCCCATACAACCCGCAGTTTCTGCATCCACCACTGTGAAAAAATCCCGAAGGGTTTGGACCTCACAACTATGTGATTTTCAGCTCAATATATTAAGAACTATATTTTGTAGGTCAGGTGTGGGACTGTTGGACCGGTAAAGCAGAGCAAGCGGGTAGAATTCCAGAGCAGACGCAGATAAAGGTACATTTTGTCATTTCACAGTGCGATTTGCTTTTCGGACTTGGTGTTGTCATTCACGTTTTGCATTTTCTGGTTTTTAAAATAGTTTTGCTCATTTTGGTTAGGTTACTTAAACATGGGCGAGACGAGTTGGAGGAAGGACCTCCCCACATAATTTTGCAATCGGGAAATTTTCATCTGAATTGGAGTCTTAGATATTGATTTGCTCTTGTTGGTTACCATGTAACTTCTTACGGAACAAGATTTGCTTCTTCAACTTCAGTCACACACGTAGTCCGTCTCATGGAAATGGGGGTTTGTGGATGATTGGGAATGTTGTGGTCCCACCGTCCCAGCATAACCAATTGTGTGGCGGTACATACTAAATAAATATGAAGTTGGGAAGCATCACAACTATTACATGTATTTATGCACAAAAAGATTTCCCGAGTTTTTTCTTTTACTATATTAACAGGCCCGTCGGAACGAAATTTATATTGGGGGGGCTGATATTGCTAATTTGGGTGAACTGGATGATACTAAATGGGTATGGGGTATCCAGATGCCGAAGGCATCTGGCGCGAGTGCTGAAGGCACGAGCTTTTTGAGGGGGGAGGGGGAGGGGGGTGGTTACTCCCCCAGAAAATTTTTTGAAAAGGGCAATCAAAGGAAGCATTCTGATAGCTTTTGAAGCAAAAACCTCTTGATTTTTTTTTAACGGCAAAAGTTGTTTTTTGAACAAAATGTTTCAAAAATCCCAATATAACCCCATAACATTTGGGGACGGTTCTCACACCGGGCTCACCTGCAGGCCGTGGCCGTATTCCGTCATGCTAAAAAACAGTCAGGCCTTATGGTGGATTTATTAGTTTTATCATTACGCCAACAATTGTCGTGGTCTTCTAAGCTGCCAATGGAATTGCTCAAAACGTTTGCACATCAACATATGCAGGTACATGTTATACATTCAGTGGTACGTTCATAATTCTAATCCAGGGGCGTAGTAAGCTAATTTTTTTATTTGGGGAGGGGGGGGGGGGTAGGACCTATATTCCCATGACGCGACGCGTCATCCGAGCGGCGAGTGGGGGTGAACACGAAAGGGGGTATCCTCCGTCTCGTTGGTGGGGGGTAAATAAATCGTATATTCCTATGACGCGAAGCGTCATCCGAACCGCGAAGAGGCGAGTGGAGGTGAGCACGAGAGGGGGTACCCCCCGTCTCGTTGGTGGGGGTCCGAAATTTTTTAATTTAAGATGTACAAATATGCATTCTGAGTGACTCTGAGAAAATACATCATCAATAAGGAAATACGTCAGCTCTCTGATCAATTCAGCGTAATTTCCGAGCAGAATGACAGGAATAGTGAACATGCAATGAATTACCCTGTGGTTGGTTGGGGTTTAACATTGCTTTCCACAATTAGGCGAAAACACGACTGTCAGTTTTATTGGTGGAAGAAAGCTCACATGGAACCCTCTCAATCCAGTAATCATTAACAGCAATGTCGGAATATGGTAACCAGTGGGCATCCCGTGCGGAGAAACCACAAACCCAGCACAGTAAAGCCTACTTTTGACAAATTTGTGGGTGGGGTGAATATCTCCCTCCCCCGGTTCCTACGCCACTGTTCTAATCTGAGTTAAATAATGTAATGTCCAGTTTTATTCAGATTACATCGGTTGCTCTCATCATGGATAAACTAACGACGAAATATGAGCAAATTATTGGGGGGGGGGGGGCTGCAGCCCCCCCCCCCCCCCCCGGTTCCGACGGGCCTGATTAACCCCCATTTACAAATATTTCAACTACATCATCTTCGAAGGCATGCCTTGATGACGCAGTTGGTATATTTCTTCAGTCGGGACTTGAGTCATGACAGTCGGGACAAATTGCGCTTACACCCCCTCCTCAATCAGTCATCTTCGAGACGCTTCTAGTAGCTTAGAGGCATTTTACGCTTAACTTGACAAAGTCAAGATGTCTGCAAAGTCTGTGAGCTTGTTTGTCTGTGTGCGGAAGTCTGTGAGCTTGTTTGTCTGTGAGTCTGTTTACATTTACTTTAACACAGGCTACACCCCGTAGTTCTTGTCCGATCATCACAAAATTTCATATGCGGGTTCCAGGTTCTTGTCTAGATGAGAACGTCCCATTTTGGTCGCGATCGATCAACCGTGACGGCTGGGCCGAAACCCGAAAACATTCAACACAGTCTAGAAGTCGTATTTTTGAAGGGATTTCATTGTAGCTTAGTACGATGACTCCGTATAATGTTTAGATAAGAACGTCCTATTTTGGTCGGATTCAGTCAACTGTGACGGCCGCTGGGCACGTTACCTGGATTCCTTCAGCACAGTCTACAGGTTGCATTTATGAAGGGATTTCGATGTAAATTGGTAGGATGACTTGGTATAATGTCTAGATGAGAACGTCGTATTTTTAACTGTTATCGATCATCCATGACGGCCGCACAGGCACGTGACCTAGCTTTGTTTAGCACAGCCTGCAGTTCATATTTATGAAGGGAATTCAGTGTAACTTGGTAGGACATCTGTATCGTGTCTAGATGAGACTGTCCTATTTTGATCACGACCGGTCAGCCGTTACCACCGCTTTGGCACGCGTCCTAGATTCCTCTAGCACTATCCACGGGATGTTTTTATGAAGGGATTTCATTGTAACTTGGTAGGATAACTCGGTGTGATATCTAGATGAGACTTTCCTATTTTGACCGTGATCGCTCAACCACGACTGCCGGACCGGCACGTGACCTAGATTCCTTTAGCAAAGTCTACGAGTCATATTTGTGAAGGGATTTCGTTGTAACTTGGTAAGATGACTCGTATTGAAAGGATTTTACTGTTACTTGGTAACTTTGGTTGACATGCGTTAACTGTGAGGGCCACATCAACCCAGTCCTGAATCATTTAGTACAGTCTACACCTCAAATTTTTCATGTTTTTATCACAATTCTTGTCTTTTTCATAATCCATTCAAAAACGTTACTTGGCTCATAAAATTGAAACTCCTGACTTTGATCATTCTTATTGATTTTAGATGGCCGCCAATACCAACAGAAGAATACTTACCCAGTGCATAGAAATGTTTCAAAGTGGTACTGGAGGATAAGTGAGGGGCAAATAGGTTAATATTCGAACACAGAAAACATCCCCGACTAGGAATCGCGTGGAAATTATTTTTGTTTTGACATGGTCACCCAAATCCAAGATGACGTCCATTATTCAAACAGGTTAGCAACAGAGGCGGCGGAACCAGGGAGACACAGGGGACATGCGTGCCCCTCCACTTTTTCCACAGATATGTTGCGCGATTACACAATAAGTTAAATGGGCGCAAACAAAGATGTCAGTACACAGACATTCCTGTATTATATTATTTGTAAATCCCAACAACATTTGAAGAAAGAATTCCACTTTCGGCCTTCGGGTTGGAGGATGATGGAAGTAGAAGAAATGGACTGGACTGGACAGTGACCGCACCGCGGCATTCTCATGTAAGCGAGAGCCTCTAGTGTGTCATGGTACATTTACGGATATACGATTGTAACTTTTCTCTCACTGGGCCGAAACATAGTAGCCTTTAAAATTTGTGCCGTGCCCCCCCCCCCCCCCCCCCCCCCCCCCCCCCCACACACACACACTTTTATCGAGCTTCCGCCACCTCTGGTTAGCAATGAGAACATTAGTCTGGTTTATGGACGCCAGAAGAAGTCATTATTGTCGAGCATTTATTATTTATTGGATTTAACCCTTTACACAACGTAACGGGAAAAACCGGCCAGTGCTATTCACAAAACATCGCCAGTTAATTTTCATTTTTTTGTCTCAAAAACATAGGTTATGACCCCTCATTAGAACGAGCTCGATGAGCTCGTTCCAATGAGGGGTCATAACCTGTGTTTTTGAGACAAAAAATGAAAAAAATGAGTTATTCAAGAATTTTGTTTGCAAGTGTCGCCTGCTTTTCAGGTTAGGTAAAGGGTTAACGACTCTTTCGACAGCCAAGGAAACCTCGGGACGGACTGTTTTCAGGTGGAGGAAGTCGGAGCACCCAGAGAGAACCACCGAGCAACGGCGAGTAACTGTCAAGACCCGTATGTAATAGTGAAGTAAAATGTGAGATAGTTTTCGATTCGCCATTGGGCGTGGGATCTTCGATCATATGGGTCGAAGAGGAAAAGGTCAGTACGTAGTATAATTTATAGTATATATCCGACTCGGCGGTGGAGTTGATTGTTTTTAGGTATAAATTTATCAAGTATTAGTGCTCAAAATAACTTTTTTTCTTGGCGTAGCAAAATGCTACACATTTCCAAAAAATGAATAGCATTTTGTAAAAATTACATAGCAATTTTTGTATACCAGAGTTATGTTATGCTGTTTTGTATTGAACTCTTCTAAGTAGATGAATAGTTTCTTCCATTTCTGGGCATTTCCAAATGATCTGCAACACATGAAACATTTACTATGTTTTTTTTTTAACTGAACTGCCTTTAAGGGTTGCATGGACTTGGATATTTTCAATTGGCGTCTTGGTTGTTTACTAGAGTTCTCAAAATGGAAGTTGGGATTTTTAATTTGATGGGCTTGAAGTTATTTTTAATGGACATTTTATGCAAAATGTTGTAAAAATAGGAAGAATTTAAACCAATAAAAATTATCTTACATAGTCTACAGCACAGTCTACAGGTCATATTTATGAAGGGATTACATATGAAGTTGCTAATGATGCTTGATGGAGAGTTAATATGAGTTATGCCTGGAATGTTCTCCAATCAGAAGTAAAGCATCAGTGAACTAGTTTTCAAATTTGTTTGCAAATTTTCATTTACATTTCGCGATACAAGATAATCAACTGCAGCCTAATAGGCTGCAGATGATTATCTTGTATCGCAAAATGCTATACATAATTGAAAATTGTGTAACTTTTTGCAAGTTTTGCATAGCAAAAAGCGACGCGACACCGCTTATTTTGAGCCCTGTCAAGTATAGATCGAAGGACGCGTTATTATTAATGCCCAAATAGTCGCGCGCGAATAAATGATCTGGGAGGCCAAATACTAGGTTCATCCTCACTTTGTGGTAGTAAATGTCAAAGGATAATCGGAAAATGTTTGGAGAAATAGAATAAATAAATGAACAAATATGTGAGAAGAATTGAATAAATAAATAGACGAGTAAACAATTCCACGAATAGGTAAATGGTCGAACGAGTAATTGAATGGATAAATAATAATTATTGTAGGGGTAGCAAGTTATAACACTATGATTTAAGTTAAATATTTATTTAGGCACCGAAAGTAATGATCGAAAAAGCACTAAATGAAACATATTGCAAAACATATACAAATAAACAGACAATATACAAGCAATACACAAACATAAACATGCACAAATAGGATAGATGTCACGTGCACATATATATATATATAGTTGCATGTCAAGACGAAAACAGGATACCCTACAAATCCCTTCCAGGCTATGAGTTCATTAATACAATTGTGAACTTAACCGTTTAAACTCAATAACTGAGACGAATCCACCAAAGGTTCATATTCATCACAAAAGGACATTATTTGAAGATAAGCTTGCACATGCAAGACGTGCACCGACCTGCAACTATAAATGAATTTTTTTCACTCTGCAAGAGGTGCACAGTATTGCACCATATTGATCCAACTTGATTGTTCAAATCACAATTGATCATATAATGACATATTAGCTCCAACCGACTGAGATTTGAACGAGCAAGAGAGATCTCAAGGTAGATCACAATTATAATTCAATAAAAATGAACCAGTAATTTTGGGGATAACTTAAAAATCTCTATGATAGGCATTTTTCAAGGCCACCAAAGCCCCAGGGCTCCAAAAATTCAGAAAGAATCAAAACAGTCCCATGAAGGCCTCAGTCATCCGACCCCCTCTGAAAAGGCGAAAGGTGGGATGGAGGCTCGACTATACCTCTCAATCGTCCAATCTGAGCCCACAGATGGAAACCAAATGTGTAAGCTCAAAAGAAGGAGAAATGGGACCACGGCAAACATAACACTATTAAGACTCTCCTGAATTATTTAAGATGTTTAACTACCGGAATGAAGAAGGACTTCAGAAGGCGTACGCCTTCAAAGCTTAAGTGCAAACCATCTTTACTGGTGAAGAATTCAACAATGGGTTTACCCCATTTTAAAAATGGTCTATAGGATTTCAAAAAGACTAAATTTCGTTGCCAACAAATGTTGTTCAATTTCGTATTAATCTCGATTACTTTTCCACCCAAAATTTCGAAATCCACAGGGCGCAGGCAAGATTGAAGACGTTTATAACTTAGCCTCAGTAATTTCCGTAGTAATAGTAATTAAATTGTGGTAAGCTTCCAGGATTTGAGTAATAGATTTTTCCTTAATATTATTCGTACCCACATGAAAAATTATGTAAGTAAAGGCAGAAACATTAATTTTATGTGATTTAATCAGGAATGAAATCCCTCCAATCGTATATCCTGGGAAAGCTCTGACTTCAGCGTCGTAAATGTCCATAACGTATTTACAAATAGAGTCTGAAATGATAAGGACTCGGCGGTTCCTCTTGGCTGAAATTGAAGAAAAAGAGAGATTCAGTGTAACTCTCAGCAGACGTTATGATCAAATCCCTCATTCTTTTAGCTACAAGAAATTTGTCTTTTAAGGTATAATGCAAGTATTTTTTTTGTACGCATCGCTAGACCAATCTCCCATTAGTTGTATTAACTCTCCTGGAACATCTGCTTGAAAAGCTCAAGATGCCCCAGCTCTGCGGAAACTATGTGATGAATAATTTCCTGGTTCTCGGCGCGTTAAAGATATCATTTTTTCTTATGAAAATTTGAAGCTTAGGATAGGTTAAAGATTGATATTTCTTTTTACTTGGATACAAAAAAACAGGATCAGAAGAACACCCAGGGATTAATTCTATCATTCTTATATAGGCACGTACTGGACATAAAGGAAAGCCTGGTATTGCCAAAACTGGGATTCGTAAAATTTTCTGAGCAAACTGAATAGTTTTAGACCATTTAATAACTACTAGAAGTAAATCATCCGAACCATAAACGTCCCCCCCCCCCTTCCAATTGTTTATGGGGATCAAAAGAAGAAGATGAATTTTGCAAAAGATTTGATTTTCTGAACATAACAAAAAATGCCAATAAAAATAATGACCAAAAGGAAACATGAATGAAATTGTCTTGCAAAATATGAGTAAAACATTCTGATAATATGGTAGATGTCATTGGAAGAGCTTGCTTCACATGATGTTGTTTAACCCTGCCTATACCACGGAAAAGCAACTTCAATTCAAAACTGTCAAACCCAGAATGGGTAGATCCAAGTACATATGCAGAATTTTAACTCCACTCAGATAATTTCTAATTGATTGGGGAGCTTTCATGGATCATTTCATTGTACATATAATTTTAAAGTTTCTAATTTAGGAGGACACGCTGTCAATTGAAAATAAGTGCAGAACAAAAGATAAGATTTCCACTGTATTAAATGGTTCTTTTGGGTTCCGGCAGCAAATGCTTTAGAGGCTGTGAACTTAACTTCTTGCTTTAGTAATTTAAGTTCTGTCTCGGAAATAAAATCAAGTAATATCTACAAACTGAAAAATATTTTCGGGAATGACCTCTTCAATTAACTGTGATTGATCAGATTCCTCAAAAAATTGTAGCGGAAATTTAGTATTATCATTCCATCTAGAAAGGTAATCTGCTAATGTATTTTCACACCCCTCTATATGTTTAGCCTTGTCCTCAAATTCAAACAATGCCGAAACAAAACAGATTTCCCGTAAACAAGATTGTAGGAATGAATTTCTAGTTGCACCCCTATTGATGACTGCTAGATGTGGCATTATCACAGTTCAATAAAATTATTTTCCCATTTAATTCAGTACCCCACAATTTCAGACTAATGACAATAGCCAATAGTACCAGTTCATTAATGTGTAATTTCTGTTCTTTTATGAAATCTGGAAATAAGCTGTGAAAATAATGGCAACCAAAAATACCTCCACAACCTTGAAGACATGCATCTGAAGAGACAACACTATCTGGACTAGACCATTCTTTAAATACCATCATAGAGATGCCATTATATTTGTATAAAAACGCTTCCCACCATAATAAGTCAAACTTTACATAGTCTGGAATTTTATGAAGTGCATGAGTATTTGGACCGATTGAACGTAACCACTGCAGAATTCTCGAGACAAAGAGACGACCAGGTCTAATACAAGAGGATACAAAGTTCAGCTTTCCAAGTAATGATTGTAAATCTTGTAGACTGGCTTTTTCTTTGCCAATCCATGAGATCGCTAGGACTAAAATTTCCTCGAGCCTGTCCCGAGTAATCTCCAGGGTCAAATTAACCGTATCAAAAAGAAATCCTAGGAAAACCATTGTTGTAGCTGGTGGGCAGGACTTGGCCGTAGCTTCCTCAAGACCACAAAAATTCCAGAATTTCTCCAAGTAAGTGGTAAGGATTGTCAGCTTTCGATTCATGTTCAGCACCTGCAAAATCATCAAGATAGTTGGTGACTTTGAGATCACTTTTTGAACAAATATATGCCGCAGACCTGAGTCCCATTGGCAGCACCTTGTCGAAGAATATATTGTTATTCCAAGAAAACTCGACCAGATGAACATCTCCAGGATCAATCGGTATTTGTCTGCATGCTCTCTTAAGATCTCTTCTGAATAGCAAACAGTTAGAACCTAATGTTTTGATACAGTTCACCAAATTACCATCTGAGGGATATTTAAGTGTGATTGTTTCATCCAGGTATTCATTTTTTAAAATACCATCATTGATTGATCCAGAAGGGAAACTTAAGTCTAAAATAATTCGGCGCTCATTTGAATCCCTTTTGGGAACAGAATTCAAAGGACTGATTTTGATATTAGAAATGAATGGATTTTTCTTGAAAGGACCTACTATGGAACTGTAACTGAGTTCCTTCAAAATATATTTATCTAATTCTTTGGAAGGTTTTGAGCACTTTTGTGATTCTTAATTCTTTTATTGTTGAACTTCGAAGAACATTGGAACCCGATCGGGAAACCGAATTCCAGAAGTTCGCAAATAGAAGAATCAAAATAATCAGTTAATACACTTCTAAAGAAAGACACATTCAGTCTGGATTGAACTGGAACTCTACATCCCTTAAAATTGTGTATTCCAGCAGGAGGGGGGGGGGGGGGGGGGGCACCAAAAATTTGCAAGACGTGACGTGGGGTGGGTGGGTCTCTTGAGTGCGCCAAAAATGTGCATTTCCAACTTGTGCAGTTTTTTGAATTTTTTAAAAATATATCAATATATCAGCTAATATATACCATCATTTGTGTTTCAAACCTTAAAGATGATGTTGTACATCACACTCTTAACATAAATACAACATCAGGTGGCTTTATATGTGAGAATATTGGGCTTAATCTGGGAAAATATCACACGTTAGTAGGGGGTGGGTGTCTTGTTCGAAATGTAGAAAATGTGCAGACAATATTTTGGGAACAATTCAAATGAAAATTTGTTCCCGTATATGTACACCTGCTCTGGCCAAGCCTGACAATGAACAGCTTGTCATTTGTAGATTGAGGCCAACAACAGCCCACAGAGGTTTAAATTGGTGATACCAGTTTAAGAACATTATGAAAACCCCCTAAAGACAGCTGTGCCTACTAAGTTTATAAGTTTATTTTGGATTTTAATGGGAGAGTGGGGTGGGGGGGGGGGGGGGGGGGTGGCTGTCTGAGAACGGTAGTGATAAATAATAGGACGTCACGTCTTGCAAATTTTGAGTGCCCACCCCCCCCCCCCCCCCACCCCGATTCCAGAAAGAAAAATTAGATCGTGTTTTTTACGAATTTATCCAAATTGTGACTGTTGTCTTTCATTATTTCAATATCTGTGTACAAAGATCCATTTATAACCTCAATCACATTAATATCAACCTCCGGTTAGTACAAGTTGCATGTACTAGTTATGTTGGTGTTAAAGGTATATTTTCAACCTTACCAGTACCAGCTAAATTTATGTAATTGGAACAATCTTTAGATGAAAAAACAGTTTCTGCTCTAACAGGTGAATCGCTTTGATATGAAAGTCCAAGACCAGGAGCCGGTACGTTTGGTTGAATATTTATGGGCACATTTGAATCAGTCGCCTCATATTCTTCGTCTTCATCATTGAAAGGGCATGAAGAAGAACATTCAGGATGGTACAAATTTTCTTTGTTTTTCAACCAACAAGAACCACAGAAGTGCTCAACAAGTTTAGTCTGACCATTAATTGATCCTTTGTGTGGACCCTTCAGAGAACATTTGTTCCGTTGATGTGCGGAACAAAACCAATTATCACTTGTCTTTTCAGTGGCAGAATTAGTATTAAATTTACTTGATCCAAAATCTCCAGATACATGTTTCAGTCAATAAATTTAGCCAAAATGGCTGCTTCGATTTGACTTGAGTCATCAGACCATGAATTCTGACCCAATTCAATTCGACGCAGCCAATCGCAAAAAATAGTTAAAAAATGTTTTCCAGTCATAGATTGTGTAAAAATACACCATTTTCTTGAGCAATTTTAACCTTCCATTTCTCTCACTATCAGAAATCTAAGGATCACCACTAATTTCTAACTCTCCAGTAATAAATAGTTGGAAAGTTAACTCTTTGAATGCAATATCGGAACCCACATATTCGAACTGCAACTGAGCATGTGGAAATTTTTTAGGTTTGAGAACTTTATCACTTGCTTTATCACTTGCTTTGGCCTGTATACCTGATTTTAACTTCTTTTTGGACTTTAATAGTTTGCTTTAATTTACTCTCAGTAGAACTGGGGGAAGAAGAATCTGATGCCATTGGTGAGACAGATGAATCTGAATCTGTATCCGAATCCGAATCACTCACTTTGTTACTGTTAGCTCTATGAGATCTTAAATATTTTTTTGATTTATTCAAATCCTCCGTCCCATCAACAACATCAGACAAAACACCCAACTTTTTCAACTTTTTATCAACCTCTCTACGTAACAGTTCCATTTTTCTAAGTGAAGCCAAGTCCAGGTTATAACTTCTTTGTGATCACCTTTCGGTATCGAAGTCCGTTTAATTTTGGGTTTAATACCTTTCAAGTTGTCCCTTTCTTTCTTGGTGTCGGCGATCTTCTGCTTTATTCTTTTCTTTTCGAGAGGTCGTTCCTGTTTACGCTTCTCCTCTTCTACATCCTTCAATTCTTTCTTTAAAACTTCCAAATCATCATCGTCATCCTCTTTCTCATCTCCACTGGAATTATGGTTATTGTCGAATCCGATTCAATGTCGGTAATAACATTCTCTGCGTACGTGCAGTCATTTGACATTGTCGTAATAATGACTACTTCCCTTGTGTCAACAGTTATTCACTTCCATCACAACCAATTCATCTTCAACTGGGAGAATAATTTTACTTTCCCGTCAACAACTTCAAATATGATTCAATGTCGGTAATAACATTCTCTGCGTACGTGCAGTCATTTGACATTGCCGTAATAATGACTACTTCCCTTGTGTCAACAGTTATTCACTTCCATCACAACCAATTCATCTTCAACTGGGAGAATAATTTTACTTTCCCGTCAACAACTTCAAATATGATTAACGATAAGTAAATTCAACTCAAATAAAAATTCAACTCAAATAATATCAGCGCAGCCGATCAAACTTATTCTGATCAAAAACTTTCAAAAACTTATTCCAATCAAAAACTTTCAAATTCATCTCAAATAATATCAGCGTAACCCGGTAGCCGATCAAACTTATTCCGATCAAAAACTTTCAAAAACTGACAAATACAGGCTGAACATGACGTAAGCTGGCTATAAATCTATCGACCACTCAAAGGCTTTCAAGCACTGTCAAATGTATGTCAAGCATTTGCTCCTTCGACCTTTGGTACCCTGAAAATAATTATATTATGTGAGAACGAGTCTCAAATAGGCACAACCTACGAATAAATGAATACTGAATGAATGAAAGAAAGACTAATTATGTCGGTACACTTCGAATCTTGTCTATCGACTATACGCCCCTTTCCGATGAATGCAGTCTGAGAGAAAATTTAATTTTATTAGTTTATAATGTGGTGTTCAATGTTATCAGTTTAGTGGTCGACCACTCTGGGATCAGATTGATTAATTGGGGAAAATATTGTTCATATGTAAATAGCTGTTGATAATATAAAATTGTTGATACTTGCTTGACTAGTCTTCATTATTACTGTTCCACCTCCTCAGTGGCGCCGCCAGAAATTTTTTTTTTTTTTTGGGGGGGGGGGGGGGGCAACTAGGGGGGGCAGACTCCCATGAAGGGGGGCAAATACGTAAAGGATCATATCATTACTTTGTTATGAGGTAGTCCAAACTTGGACCCAAAGTCCGTAATATACTTTTTTGTTTTGGGACGTACCAAACCAAAAAATTATATTACGGACTTTGGGTCCAAGTTTCGACTAAATGTAATGGTAATTAGCGGTCCTCCTTTCAAAAAATCCTGGATCCGCGTCTGGTGGGTCTGTGCGTGAGAGAGAGAGAGAGAGAGAGAGAGAGAGAGAGAGAGAGACTCATAATGCCCGTCTGTCATAATGCGAAATCCATGAATTTTTTTAGACAAGGGATATGGATAGACATGCCTTTGTTGGCTCATAACTTAATTATAACTTATAAGTATCTGCATCCGAGTCTTTAAATCTCTACTGCCTGGATGTGTTCATCAGCTAGCCTGAGGCTTTGGGCTAAGTGTGTATGGGAAATTATTGGGAATAAAAAAAGAGAGGGGTGTGTGTGTGTGTGTGTGTGAGAGAGAGTGACTGAATGTGTTTGTGTGTGAGGGTGGATGGAAATGCATGCGAGATGGTTGGGGGGGGGCAACTGGGGGCAAAGCCTTCCTGGGGGGGGGGGGGCAAATGCCCCCCCCCCCCCCCCCCCCCCCCCCATGCCCCCCCCCATAGCGCCGCCACTGCACCTCCTAGATTGACTCGTGAGCACAACCACAACAGGTCCATTAAAAAGAGGATTTCCCCAAATTCGAATTCCCCTTATAAAGCCAATCATACACTGGGTCTCTTCAGCTGAAGGTTATTGGTTCGTCACGAGGTATCACGAGCTGCCAACGAGGCATCACGAGCTGCCAACTGTCTAGTCATTTTCAATCAGCTGGATTGAGCTAGTAGCCATTTGATGATAATTGTTTAGGTATCGAGTTAATTCCCTGTTGTAAATTATAACGGTAGGACTTCACGAACAGAGGAAGGACTCGGTTATATTTGCTGGAGAATCTGGACATATGATGACTTTCTTGCCCACCTTGAGATATCGGAAGGACATTTCTCAGTTCAAAATGTGAAGTGTGATTCCCTTATAAACAGCATGGACCAATCGCGGAGCGTCTTGTGCCAAAAACCGAGATCAGCAGCAAAACGTTCCAGAGACCGAAAGAGTCAGGAAGATTTCATCATGAGGAAACAATTTAAAGAGAAGTTTACTTCCGTGAAAATAGTGGAAATATTCATAAGGATATTTGTGCTTCTGTTCCGAATACTGAGAAGAAACCTGATGTGAGTAAACAAACGTTTTCTTTATCTGTTGGTAATTTAGATAAAAACACTCAACGAAATAGCACTCGTACCAGTGCATGCACCCAAGATGTGTCTGCTACATCAGACACATCAGCAAAAGCGATCGTCACGCGAACGGCCATCTTGACAACAACATCTGAACATAGTACGTTCGACACTAACAAAAAACACGGCGACGAAAAAGGCCGACCAGAGAGATAGAAACTCCTCAGACGCTAAGAACATTTATCCCTTAGGTGACAAAACTGTGGGAAAAGGAAACACTCGGAAGAAATTTAGTGTCTCTCCCAGGGGTTCTAAAATAAATTCATCCAGTAAAGTGGACTGGGATGATGGTAATTCGTTGGCTTCTATGGATTTACCAACACGTCAGAAACTCGATTCTCGTCGCGGAAAGATGAACTCGAATAAAAGATTTCGAAATCCAGATGTAATAGCATATATGACCGGAGTGCATTTCATAATGTCCAAAATATTTAGAAAAGCACTCGACACCAGGTAAAATCTAAAGTTCTCAGCTCAAATGAAATGATATGGTAGGCAGAATACCAGGTTGGAAACGATAATCCCAGTGGTATCGATCATGTAGCGACTTCTTCCACAACACGACTATAGTCACAATACAACAAGAGACAATCCGTCTTGAAAACTGAGGAATGAAAACGTCTATAAAAGCCTGAATCTCAATAACATAAATGACTGAGAGAGAGAGACATATCTGACTATAGATTTTCAGATATTCCAAACACCAATTTCCCTCTGCTGATCTCACTAGATACAAACTAAGTAACAACTAGAACTATCACTGAAGGTGACAAATACCCCCGAGTAGTATGTCTCGTAGGTTCACCCCTAATTTGGGGGATCTCATCGGGGTGTGTGTGTGTGTGGGGGGGGGGTCTCATGCGACGTCACAGGCACGTGACCCGTGGCGCCACGTTGTGTTGTCATGGTAACTCGCGTGAGTGGCCAGGTTGGGACGTCATTCCCATAGTGATATGTAGTGTTAGTGCACAGGCACAGCGCGGGTTATGGTGATACGTGTTTCCGTCGTCCATTTTGTATACTGGGGGCCGCCATCTTGATTTTTATGGTAGCACGTGGTTGCTATGTGACCCAAATGCTTCTTATACGATAGGGATATGTTCGGAGGGTATGTTCCTCTGTACGGGAGTAATTTCCAGTTTCGTAAAATTACCACAAACAACCTGACGAGTTGTAATATTTCAAATTCTTTCAGAATCCTCTGCTTCTCGATATTCATGCAATAGTTTCGTCTACCCGACCATGCACGTTTGTCCTGGAGTATACTCCAGTAGAGTAGAAGAGCCTATCATGTGGAACATCTTATTTATTGTTACTATATTTAGCTTTTCTGGTCAGTTCTGGTTAATTCTGACCATATTTCGAGTACTCCTGTTCTTGTTTCATTTATCTAGATAATCCAGTTCACTTTATCATCACGACGCATGGCACCCCAATTCCACCACCCCTAAATAACGAACGACGGGCCTTCGGCGCCCCTTTTTTTATCGTATGAGGCCATAGGGGCCATCAGAAAATCCCGCAGTGAGGTCTAATCTACTATCCCTCTTAGCTTCATTTCCGCTGAGGCCATGTGGGCCATGAAAAAATCCCTCAATGAGGCCTAATTTACTATCCCTCTTAGCCCCATTTCAATATTTGAGGATACCTATGACATGGTGACGTACTATTGGAGGATACTTTCTGGAGAATCCCTTTTTAGTAGTATATAGGAGCCATATAGGAGCCGGGTCATAAGTATCCTTAAATACCGAAATGAGGCTAAGAGGGATAGTAAATTAGACCTCATTGAGTAATGTTCCCATAGCCCCCATGGACTTGTACGACTAAAAAGGGATTCCCCCAGAAGGTATCATCGATAGGTATCCTCAAATAATATAATACCTGGCCATAGGTATCCTCAAATACCAAAATGAGGCTAAGAGGAATAGTAAATTAGACCTCATTGGGGGATTTTTTCATGGCCCCCATGGCCTCAACCGAAATGAGTTTAAGAATGATAATAAATTAGACCTCAATGAGGGATTTTCTCATAGCCCTCATGGTCTCATGCGACTGAACAGGGAATCTCCAGAAGGTATCCTCGATAGGTATCCTCCAATAGTACGTCGCCATGTCATTAGGTATCCTCAAATACTCAAATGAGGCTAAGAGGGATAGTAAATTAGGCCTGATTGAGGGATGTTTTCATGGTCCTCGTGGTCTCAGCCGAAATGAGGCCAAGAGGGATAGTAGATTAGACCTCATTGAGGGATTTTCTGATGGCCCTCGTGGCCTCATACGATAAAAGGGGGTGCCGAAGGTCCGGCGTTCGTTATTTAGGGAGTGGAATTGGGGTGACATGGGTCGTGATGATAAAGTGAACTAATTGGATGATCTAGATAAATGAAACAAGAACAAGAGTACGCGGAATAGAGATAGAACTAACTAGAACAGACCAGAAAAGCTAAAATATAGTAACAATAAGCAAAGCTGTTCCACACGATCGGCTCTTTACTCTACTGGAGTATACTCCAGGAAAAACGAGCATGGTCGGGTAGGCGAAAACTATTGCATAGATATATAGAAGCAGAGGATTCTGAAAGAATTCGAAATAGTACCCCTATCCTATGAAATATTTGACTCGCTAAGAGCACACACGACTTTTAAACAGAGTCTACCCACAAAACGGCGGCCCTGCCCCTGTAACGACGTTAATCCTTTACCCACCGCATCTCAATCCGTGGCAGGATTGACAATATGACAGACCCCTACCTCCCAACGGCGTGCAATCTTTATTTTCATATAAATACAACCACATCTTCGTCACCCATCATTTAAACCCCCGCACTTAATATTATATCTGCGCCGACGATTTTTTCATATATCTCCATAAAAAAAACCTCTCTCAAAATTGCCTTCCGATCTCTGGTATCATTAGAGCTCCGCGGATAAAGGAAAGGTGTCAGTGTCCAAAAAATTAAAATATCTTCATCTGGGATTTATGAAATATTAGGATGTCGTACAGATTTAAATAAAAACCCAAAAGACATGTATTAGTTTTGGATTTTCGATTTACCATCATTTTCAACGTTCTGATGTCATGTCAATCTTTTCTTCCCCACCCTTCTGGTGACAGCCATAAACCCAAACTACATAACACGACACCATAATAATTTTACGCACGCCCAGAGGAATAGCTGAACCCTGTTGTGTGCAGATTTATTCAAATTATCGGAAGATTGTTAACGCTATGATGTTATCGGCGATGGAAAACATCAAAATTAACAAAATTAATTTTCACAGCATTATAAGGAACTTTTAGGACTCATGGTCCCGATTAACAAGATGGAAACATTTTGAAAATCCGACTTCCCCTTCCGGAGGTATGACGTCATTACTGACAGCCCCACCCATTTGTTGACAGCCTTAGCCCTAAACTACATCACATACCACTATGATAATATTACTTGGCATGAGGAATAGTTGTGTGCAGTTTCATCCAAATTGTGGGGAAATTGTTAATGCTGTCACGCTATTGGCGACCGAATGTCGGAAAACATCAAAATTAAATTTTACGACATAAACTTGAGATCATGGGAACTTATACGATCCGCGGTGCCGATTAAAAAGTTGAAATCATTTTACTCAATTAACCCGTTTTTATATCTTTTAATATCGACGTCTCCCGTTTCAAACCTCCTTATTTCAACTTATGTAAATCTCTTCTTTGACAAAAAACATATCTGAAACAAGAGAAACAGAATTTACCGCATCCAGTAAATTCAAGTCTGTGTGAAAAGGTTAAAGTATCAGGAATAAACTCTACAGAAAGAGAATTTATGGAGGCTTATCTTCTGGTGTAAAATATTTTTTAACAAATCAGAAATGGGTTTTCGTTAACAGTATTTACAGATAATCATACAGGAATCAGAACAATTTTATCAGAAAACAGAAAAGGCATATATGTGACCAGCATTCAAAGGGTTCGATACACGAATCAGAAATGGACAATTTTGGCTCTGCCCACTAATTTGAGTGATGAAATACATTCATAAACTTTAGAAATACATTAAGGTGTTAATGCATTTCCTAGTCATTCTGAATAATATGCACTTGATGACCTCATTCAGGTGGACCATATATTGAATCCCCAGCACTTTTTAACTCAGTCGGTGTAGTCTCATGTCTACATCTACATTGAAGAATGAGCGCAACCCACTTTGAAATAATGGCTCCACCAACTTCAGATCTGTCATCTGTCATTCAGATGGAACGGGTGAAAAAAACATAGATGAGTGCAAACTGGCTATTGTTAACCAGCATGCCAAAATGCATCGAGATAGGAAGATCCGTATTTGAGTTGTCGCGCTGACAAAGGGTGCATAGACTCTATGTCGGAGATATTGTCATAAAAACCTTAAAAACCCCAAGAGCTCGTTTGAAGGCCAACTCATAAAAGAGCATCTAGTGACATAAACAAGGCATACATAAAACTAGAACTTCTCTAATAAATTAATTTTAAACAGTCATAGCACTAACACAGTTAACAGTACAGTCAACTGTGTCAATATTGCATCTTTTACCGGCATCCTGACAGTATTGTGATAGGTTTCAATAACAAATCTTCAGTGTAGTTTTACAATTACATGTACACCGGAATTCTTCATGATCAAGTTGTTTTTTTTATATTAACTTGGTTTGGGAATTAATTCTGTAAAATGAGATTAAATAAATAGATCATGTTATTGTATGTGACAGTCACAGCTTTCTCCCTACTGCTTTTTGTGAAATTCTTTCATGGAGAAAATATTCATACAGGAATCAGAACAATTTTTCTAAGAAATCCGAAAAGGCATATATGTGCACACCATTTATAGGGTTCGATCAAGAAATCAGAAATAGACATTACTGCCGCTGCCATTTATTTGAATGATGAGATACATGTATAACCTTCAGAACTGCATTAACTGGTATAAAATGAAATTCCCCATAGTTCGAAAAAGTATGCATTTAATAACTTCTCTTGACTGCATAGAGGTGGACCACATTTTGAACCTCCAGCAAGTTTCAACTCATTTGGTGTAGGTACCATTACTATAGGTCATACCAAACCTGAAGTATGAGCATAAACTACTTTATAAATATTGGCTCCACCAACTCCGGATCTGCCATATTTGTAGATGATGGCAAATGTTCATATTAGCAAGGCAATGATGAAGTGCATGTATGGTACCTCTGGAAAATATATTGCAAGTAAAAAGGTTCAGTAATGTTGAAATGTAGACGTTGAAAGGCCTTGAAGACCCCAAGAGCCTATCTGAAGACTTATTGGCATTGTCAAAATACCGAGGTCCCATCTATGTCCATGTGTGTTTAGAACAACACTTTGAGAATGGAAATGGTTTTCGTTATTCTCAATGATTTTTTAGCTCAACTTGACAAAGTCAAGCTGAGCTATTGCCATCACTTCTCGTCCGTTGGCGTACGTCCACAATTTCCTTTGGCACACCTCACAGGTCGCATTTATGATCAGATACTTGGAAACCTGGTATGCTTGTTTAGGGTGATCTCTAGATGGGAGCTATCGATTTTCTTCAATTTCCGTCAAAAATTGTTGCCACGGCCAACGTTCTTAGAACTTAGTTTAGTCAGACCTCAATATTTCCCTTTGGCACACCCTACAGGGCACATTTATGATCGGATTGCATGGAAACCTGGTATGCTTGTTTGGGGAGACCTCTAGATGGGAGCTATCGATTTTCGTCAATTTTCGTCAAAAAATGTTGCCGCGGTCAGCGTTCTTAGAACTTAGTTTAGTCAGAAGACCTCAATATTTCTCTTTGACACGCCCTAGAGGGCACATTTATGGTCGGATTGCTTTGAAACCTGGCATGCTTGTTTGGGGTGACCTCTAGATGGGAGCTATCGATTTTCTTCAATTTCCGTCAAAAAATGTTGCTGCGGCCAACGTTCTTAGAACTTAGTTCAGTCAGAAGATCTCGATATTTCTCTTTGGCACACCCTACAGGGCACATTTTTATTGATTTGAATTTGAATATAATTGAACTTACGCACAGTTCGTCTCTTGAGTTCCAATGTGTTCTATGTACCTACTGGCACATAGAACACATTGGAACTCAGGGGACAAGTAGTTAAGATAGTTCTCTGAGGTTATCGTAAATTCTAACATTCAGCGATGTTTTCATTTAAGAATACAATCGCTGCGGTTGTAACCTCGGAAAGAGACATCTGCCGTTGCTCAAATACCAGTCGTTACACGGCAAATAGGCGTTCGGATAAAGCTGATATTGCTGTATTGTCAAATATCGGCGGGTCAACTTCGCTAACGTTGGTAGGAGGGCTACGGACATCTAAATTATTTGTGTTCTTCAATTTCGTTAAATGGCATAGAATTCGACGTCATCGGCACGTGCGATCCAGCTTGGGTAAACACAAGATAACGACGCAATGCTACATATTATACAATTATAATCTTTAAAGTTAAACGTTATTAACTTGGTTAAATTTTTTTAGCTTTGTTAAAATAAATTAACATGTTAACGTTTGAAACGTTAACTGCTCCCAGCCCTGATTCTGGTTTTGGTTCTCAGGCATCACCACATTGGTTTTTTTTTATTGCAATTTCAATTTTTTTCTCACCAAATAAACTCTGGTAAAGTACATCAGATAAAATGAAAATAGGCTCATGTTCATTAATTTCCCAGAAACTAGAATTTGATTGGTATGATCTTCAAGAAGTTGTGGTTTTTAGCTCAACTTGACAAAGTCAAGCTGAGCTGTTTCCATCACTTCTCGTCCGTCGGCATACGTATCTACGTACGTACATCCACAATTTTCTTTGGCACACCACACAGGTCGCATTTATGATCAGATCGCTTTGAAACTTAGTATGCTCGTTTGGGGTGACCTCTCGATGGGTGCTATCGATTTTCTTCAATTTCCGGTAAAAAATGTCGCCGCCGGCAACGTTCTTAGAACTTAGTTTAGTGGCACACCCTATAGGACACATTTATGATTGGATTGTTTTGAAACCTGGCATGCTTGTTTGGGGTGACCTCTAGATGAGAGCTATCGATTTACTTCCATTTCTGGCAAAAAATGTTGCCACTGGCAATGACCTTTGAACTTAGTTTAGTCAGGCATCAATATATTCCTTTGGCATGCCCTACAGGGCACATTTATGATCAGGAAGGTTTGAAACTTGGTATGTTTGTTTGGGCTTACCTCTTGATTTTCTTAAATTTCTGTCAAAAAATGTTGCCGCTAGCAACGACCTTCGTGCAGTTATGCATCAATATTTCCCTTTGGCGCAGCCTGCAGTGCACAATTTTGACAGAATCACTTTGAAACTTGGTGTGCTTGTTTGGGGTGACCTCTAGATGGGAGCTATCGATTTTCTTCTGTTTCCGTCAAAAATAGTTGCCATTGGCAACGGCCTCTGATAAACTTGGTAAAAACTTAGTGCAGTTACTCATCAATATTTCCCTTTGACACACCCTGCATGACACATTTATGGTTGGATCACTTGGAAACTTGGTGTGCTTGTGTGAGGTGATATCTATATGGGGGTTATCAATGTTTAGCTTAACTTGACAAAGTCAGGATAAGCTATTGCCATCATGCGTGCGGAAGTCTGTTAGTCTGTGAATCTGTGAGTCTGTTCACATTTTCCTTTAGCACAGGCTACACTCCGTAGTTCTTGTCTGATCATCACGAAATTTCATATGCAGGTTTGGGATCATGTCTAGATGAGAACGTCCCCTTTTGGTAGCGATCGGTCAACCGGTATGGCTGCCCAAGCCCAAAACCCGAAAACCATTAGCACAGTCTACAGGTGGTATTTATGAAGGGATTTCATTTTAACTTGGTAGGATGCCTCTGTATAATGCCTAAATGAGAACGTCCCCTTTTGGTCATGATCTGTCAACCGTGATGGCTGCCCAAGCCCGAAACCCAAAAATTTTTAGCACAGTATGCAGGTCATATTTAAAATGGAGGGATTTCATTGTAACTTGGTAGAATGACTCCAGATGATGTCTAGATGAGAAATTCCCCATTTAGTTGCAATCTGTCAACCATGACGACTGCCCGAGCCCAAAACTCGAAAAACTTTAGCACAGTCTTCAGGTCATATTTATGGAGGGATTTCAGTGTAACTAGGTAGGTTGACTTCATATAATGTCTAGATGAGAACGTCCCCTTTTGGGCGTGATTGGGCAGCTGTGATGGCTACAGGGGCCCGAAGCTCAAAAACATTTAGCACAGTCTACAGGTCATATTTATGAAGGGATTTCATTGTAACTTGGTAGGATGGCTCCAAATAATGTCTAGATGAGAACGTCCCATTTTAGGCGCGATCATTCAGTCTTGATGGCTGCCCGAGTCCAAAAACCTTTAGCATAGTCTATAGATCGTATTTTTGTAAGGATTTCATTGTAACTTGTTAGGTTGACTCCATATAATGCCTAGATGATGACATGCCCTTTTGGTCATGATTGGTCAACTGTGACGGCTACAGGTGCCCGAAGCCCGAAAACCTTGAGCTCAGTCTACAGGTCATATTTATGAAGGGATTTCATTGTAACTTCGTAGGATCACTCCAGATGATGCCCAGATGAGAATTCCCCTTTTGGTTGCGATCATTCAACCATGATGGCTGCCCGAGCCCGAAGCCCGAAAACCTTTGGGCAAGTCCACAGGTCATATTTATGAAGGGATTTCATTGTAACCTGGTAGGTTGACTTCATATAATGTCTAGATGAGAACGTCCCCTCTTGGACACGATTGGGCAACTGTGACGGCTACAGGGGCCCAAAGCCTGAAAACCTTTAGCACAGTCTACAGGTCATATTTATGAAGGGATTTTATTGTAACTTTGTAGGATCACTCCAAATAATGTCTAGATGAGAACGTCCCCTTTTGGTCTCGGTCATTCCGCCTTGATGGCTGCCCGAGCCCACAAACCTTTAGCATAGCCTATAGGTCGTATTTATGGAAGGATTTCATTGTAACATGTTAGGTTGACTCCAATGCAAAAATGATGACATCCCCTTTTGGTCGTGATTGGTCAACTGTGACGGCTACAGGTGCCCGAAACCCGAACACCTTGAGCACAGTCTACAGGTGATATTTATGAAGGGATTTCATTGTAACTTCACAGGATCACTCCAGATGATGCCCAGATGAGAATTTCCCTTTTGGTTGCGATGATTCAACCACGATGGCTGCCCGAGCCCGAAGCCCAAAAACCTTTAGCACAGTCTACAGATCATATTTATGAAGGGATTTCATTGTAACTTGGTAGGCTGACTTCATATAATGTCTAGATGAGAAAGTCCCATTTGGGACGTGATTGGGCAACTGTGACGGCTATAGGGGCCCGAAGCCCAAAAACCTTTAAGCACAGTCTACAGGTCATATTTATGAAGGGATTTCATTGTAGTTTGGTAGGATGACTCCAAATAATGTCTAGATGAGAACGTCCCCTTTTGGTCGCAGTCATTCAGCCTTGATGGCTGCCCGAGCCCAAAACCCAGAAACCTTTAGCATAGTCTATAAGTCGTATTTATGTAAGGATTTCATTGTAACTTGTTAGGATGACTCCAAATAATGCCTAGACGATGATATCCCCTTTTGGTCGAGATTGGTCAACTGTGACGGCTTCAGGGGCCTGAAGCCCCAAAAACCTTGAGCACAGTCTACAGGTCATATTTATGAAGGGATTTCATTGTAACTTCATAGGATCACTCCAGATTATGCCCAGATGACACCGTCCCCCTTTGGTCGCGATCATTCAACCATGATGGCTTCCCGAGCCCAAAACCCGAAAAACTTTAGTACAGACAACAGGTCGTATTTGTGAAGGGATTTTATTGTAACTTAGTAGAATGACTCGAGTATAATGTCGAGATGAGGACGTCCCCTTTTAGTAGTAATCGGTCAACCGTCATGGCTACACAGGCCTGATGCCCGAAAACCTTTAGGACAGTCTACAGGCCATATTTATGAAGGGGTTTCAATGTAACTTGATAGGATAACTCGTTTTGGAATAATTTTACTGTTACTTGGTAACTTTCGTTGCAATACGCTAACTGTGAGGGCCACATACATTAACTGTGAGGTCATATTAACCCACCCATCTGCCCTTTAGTAGAGTGTACACCTCATATTATTTTTATTAAAAACATAGCATACAGGGAACAGAAATTAACATATTCCCAATTATCACAATTTTTGTCTTATTTCATAATCCTTTCATAAACATTGAACATTATCCTTTTCATCAAACACAACACACAGACAAGTTAAGCTACAGTGTCACTGACACTTTCATTTTCCATTTTTTCCAAAAATGTTGCCGCTGGCAACGACCTTTGAACTTAGTTTAGTCAGGCTTCAATATTTCCCTTTGGCACACCCTTCAGGGCATATTTATGGTCGGATCACTTTGAAACTTGGTATGTGTGTTCGGGGTGATGTGAGTTATTGATTTTTTTTTCATTTCCTTTAAAAAATTATTGCCGTTATCACCAGCCTTTGAACTTACTACATTTGTGCAGCAACTTATCCCTTTTGCACTCTCGCTAGGGTATATTTATGAATTTCCATAAAAAAGAGAGAAAAAAACATTGCCACAAGCAATGACCTTCAAACTTAGTGCATTTGTGCATTAACATCTTCCTTTGGTATGCCTCAGAGGGCACATTCATTATCAGGTTGTTTTGAAATTATGTATGCTTATGCAGGGTGACAAAGATAGGAGCTATCGATTTTCTTTTCATTTCCATTAAAAACTTCTGCTGTTAGCAACAATCTTTGAATTTATTGCATTTGTGCATCAACATTCTTCTTTGACATGGCCTACATGCCACATTTATCAAATGATTGTTTTTGAACTTGGTGTGCTCATTTGGCAAGCTATTGATTAGCATTCATTTCTGTGAAAAAAGTTGCCATTTACAATAACCTCTGAACTTACTGCATTTGTGTATCAACATTCTTCCTTTAGCCAGTTTTACAGTTTACATTTAAAAATGCATGGATTACTCTGATGTTGTGCACACACAATACCCCCCCCCCCCCCCCCCCCCCAAGGGAGGCCGCCTACCAAATATCAAATGAATCTGACTGGTGGATCTGAAGAAGAAGATTTTTCAAGAATATTCCCCATATTGCACCAAGTTAATATTCCCACAGGAAGCTCAAATATTAACCCAGGGACTCAATTTGAACAAACTTCAATCTGACCCCTGTAGAGATGTTGTATACCAAGTATCAAATGAATCTGACTGTTTGATCTGAAGAAGAACATTTTTAAAACTCATTCCCCATAACGCCCTAAGTTAATTATTTGGGCTCCTGTGTTGAGCCCAAATATGCACCGAGGGGATCGATTTGAACACACTTGTATTTGACCGTCCTATGGATGCTGTATACCAAATATCGAAAGATTCTGATCAGTGGTACTGAAGAAAATGTTTTTTTTCAATTTTTGCAAATATGCTTACTCATCATTTTTTCAAACGCCCCCTACAGAACACCCTGACACAACCGATGGTCATTTTTTAGCTCAACTTTGGCGAAGCCAAATTTGAGCTTCTGTCATGGCCCGTCGTCCGTCTGTCCGTCTGCCCGTACGTCAACAATTGGATACGGCTCGGGCTAGAGGCCGTATTTATGAACCGATATTTACGAAACTTCTTGGGTACCTTTGTTATGACCGTGGGGCGAGAACGAGTGTTTGGGGTGCGGTCCGAAATTCAAGATGGCTGCCAGCCGCCATTTTGTACCGACGATGCAGAAATCTGTTTTTTGCACAGAACTTCCATATGAAAGCTCTGATTTGAATATTTTTTTTTTGTATGAATGTTTAGTACCATGGGATACATCATACGGGTTTTTTCTCGCGCATAAATTGTGCAAATTAGACTAATTTTGATGGTTTTTTGTGTTCCTTTCAGCACTGTTAGTGCAAATGCCAATACGGCTCGGGCTAGAGGCCGTATTTATGAACCGATCTTTACGAAACTTCTTGGGTACCTTTGGTATCACCGTGGATGAGAACGAGTGTTTTTGGGTCCGGTCCGAAATTCTAGATGGCCGATGGCAGCCATTTTGTACAAAATTAGGTGCAATCAGATTTTTGCACAGAACTTCCATATGAAAGCGCTGATTTGAATAATTTTTGTGTGAATGTTTAGTACCATGGGATACATCACATATAATACAGGTTTTTTTCCCGTGCAGAAATTATGCAAATTAGATGAACTTTGATTTTTTCAGTGCGACTTACACACAGTAAGTACACGTGTCAATACGGCTCGGGCTAGAGTCTGTATTTATGAACTGATTTTCACGAAATGTCTTGGGTACCTTTGTTATCACCTTGGGACGAGAACGAGTGTTTCTGGGTGCGGTCTAAAATTCAAGATGGCTGCCAGTGGCCATTTTGTACCGAAATTAGGTCTAATCGGTTTTTTGTACACAACTTCTATACGGCTCAGACTAGAGGCCATATTTATGAACCAATCTTTACGAAACTTCTTGGATACCTTTGTTATCACCGTGGGATGAGAGCGAGAGTTTTTGGGTGTGGTCCGAAATTCAAGATGGCCACCAGCAGCCATTTTGTACCAAAATTAGTGCAATCAGTCTTTTGTACAGAACTTCTGTATGAAAGTTCTGATTTGAATAACTTTGTATGAATGTTTAGTAACATGGAATACATCACATATTGTAAGGGTTTTTTTTCGTACAGAAATTATGCAAATTAGATGAACTTTGATTTATTCAGTGCTACGTACACAATGTAAGCACACATGACAATACGGCTCAGGGTAGAGGCTGTATTTATGAACCGATCTTCACAAAACTTCTTGGGTACCTTTGTTATCACCTTAAGACGAGAATGAGTGTTTCTGGGTGCGGTCCAAAATTCAAGATGGCTGCCAGTGGCCATTTTGTACCGAAATTAGGTCCATTCAGTTTTTTGTCACAAGTTCTATACAGCTCGTATTTATGAACTGATCTTCACAAAACTTCTTGGGTACCTTTGTTTTCACCTTGGGACAGGAACGAGTGTGTTTTTGGGGTGCCTTTGTTATCACTGTGCTATGAGAACAAATATTTTGGGGTTCAGTCAGTCCCACTCTGGGACTCAAAGATTTTTTTCTAGTTTAACGTCTGACTGTCACCCACCTTTATAATACTTTACCTATACATTTGTTACAGGCAACGGTCAGTATTTATGTACAGACCGTTACAATAATTTATATGTACCTTTGTTATTAGGTCATTACCTAGATGTTTGTCATTGCTGTGTCACATACTATACATGTACATGTTTTTGTCTTGACAACTTGAGCTACAGTGTCATTGACACTTTCATTTGAAGAGAGGTTCACCATCGAAGTGCAGTACGATTTAGTACGCAGCGCCACCGTGCCCTCATTATTAAGATCTTCAGAGGCTTAAAATACTCGCTTTAAATATTCCATTTTAATCCTTTAACCCTTTACCCAACGAATCGGCCGCATCCGCCCGCGTAATATGCAAATTGAGAAGATGAAAAAATATTAGTTCCAACGAGGGGTCCCATGATATGGTTTTGTTGAAATTGTTTGGAAAATTTGAAAAAATGATATTTGAAATAATAAATTTTGCTATCGTCTGCGTTGGGTAAAGGATTAAATGGGGGCGCAGTGGCTGAGTTGGCAGAGGTGCAGGCTGAAAGTCGAGCGGTCCTCACTCTGTCCTTGGGCAAGACACTTCACCCCATTGCCCACGTGGGTGCATGGTGGCCATGTGTACTAAAGCGTACTGCACATCGATGGTGCGCCTGTCTTCAACCAATGCTAACCCTGCTTGTGTGGAGTTAGCATGTGGGGAATCTGATAGTTGCTCGCTGTTGCCCGGAGGTTCTCCCCAGGTACTCCGGTTTCCTCCACCCGTAAAACTGTCCTGGTCATTGTAAACCACTGTGCAGAAATATGTGACATTAAACACCAATAAATAAATAATCCTTTAAAAAATGAGCTCATTCCAATGAAGGGTCATAAGCTATGTTTTTCAAGGAAAAATGAAAAAGTAATTAAAACTGAATAGACGTTTCTGTGTATAAAGCTGACCGGTTTTTTCCGTTATGTTGGCTAAAGGATTAAGAATCCCTTAGTTTGGAAAGCACACTGAAAAGGTGTCCCATTCCACATAGAATTAAATGTTGAAGAAAAGAAAGCGATAAACATTATGTAGCCATGAGTTATATTAAAGATATTTTTTTACTCACATCGAAGTATTAAGAGGGTTAAAATCTGACCATTCAAATGTTCCATTTTATTACTTTGTAACTGTGATAGGTGTTTCGAGAAAGCCACACACCACTCCATCCCAAAACCTCTCAATCTTGAGTTATGATTGAGAATAAATAGATTTTTAAAAAATGCTTTGAAAAGTAAAGGTTTCTCTCTCTCTTCAATGATTGAGATTGAAGTTTTGTAACATGATACAACATAAATATACAGTGCTGTTCAATGTAACAAAGAATTCTATCTCAGCTTTCTCTCTGGAGATTTCTGTTTTAGATAATGGTTACTGCTTCAGCTAACTCATTTCCCAGTAAATGTTGTAAACATATTTTTAACATGTAGAGCCCGAAGGCCCCACATGACTCCAAATCATAGATGACCGAGTACCAATGGCAGGCAGTCTGTCTATCAGTATACCAAAAACATTGAGATAGGATTGATTGTATTTGGGTTATCATGTTGACAAACAGTGCATAGAAGACATTCTATGAATGTTATTAATTTATTGGGGTTTAACGACACTTCATCAGCTAGGCCCGCCTCGTGTCGTACAGTTTTTACGGATGGAGGAAACCTGAGAACACAGTGAACCACCAAGCAACAACAACAAGCAACTGTCTGGCTCCCCAACATGCTAACGCCACACAAGCAGGGTTAGTGCTAGTGTATCATCGACATGCAGTATGTCTTAGTATACAACATCACTATGCCATTATGTGGGCAGTGGGGGTGAAGTGTTTTTGCCCAAAGACACAAGGCAGTTGCCGCAGATAGGATTCGAACTGAGAACCTCTCGGCCTGCAGCCTACACCTTTAACTGCTTAGCCACCGTGCCCCTCTATGAATGTAATGGGAATACTTTAGAGGCTTATTTTGGGGATAAAATAGTTTTAAAGAAATAAGAAATAGGTTTTCAATGACAGTATTTATAGATATTCATTCAAAAATCAGATAATTTTTTCCAAGAAAACAGATAAGATATATATCTTCACAACATTTAAAGGGACCAATCAAGGGAATGCACAAGGAGGTTCAAAAATATGATTTCCAGCAATTCTGGTAATAGCCCTCATGACTCCTGTTCGACCTTGGCCCAAATTTTAAATCTCCATCGAGTGTCGACTCATTTGGTATTGGTCCCAGGTCCATACATCATACTATGCTTGAAATATGAGCATCTTGACCCATATTTTGAATCTCCATCGAGTGTCGACTCATTTGGTGTTGGTTCCAGGTCCATACGTCATACCATGCTTGAGATATGAGCGTGACCCACTTTCAAAAATGTTGGCCACGCCCACTTTTTTTACGTCAAAATGCATGTGTGTATGTCAGGAATGCTTTAGGGTGTCAAAAAATGTGATTTCTAGCAATTATGAAAAATGCACTTAATGACCCCTAGGTGACCTCCATGACTTTGACCCATATTCTGAATCTCCATCGAGTGTCGACTCATTTGGTGTTGGTCCCAGTTCCATATGTCATACCATGCTTGAGATATGAGCGTGACCCACTTTCAAAAATTTTGGCCACGCCCACTTTTTTTTACTTCAAAATGCATGTGTGTACGTCAGGAATGCTTTAGGGGGTCAAAAAATGTGATTTTCTAGCAATTATGAAAAATGCACTTAATGACCCCTAGGTGACCTTCGTGACGCTGACCCATATTTTGAATCTCCATCGAGTGTCGACTCATTTGGTGTTGGTCCCAGGTCAATACGTCATACCACGCCTGAGATATGGGCGTGACCCATTTTCAAAACACCCCTACAGACACCACTAATACCCTAGGAATCTGAAATACATAGGTGGCCGAGAACTTGTGACTGTCTATCAGCATGCCGAAAATTAACGAGATAGGGCAATTCGTTTTCGAGTTATCTTGCGGACAAAAAAGTGATGAGAAGAAAAAAAAGAAAAAGAAACCGTGCAAAAAAAACCTTCACACAGACTAAAAATGGTGCCAACCTGGGAAATTCTCAATGATGATGATGCAGTTTTATGGACGATTTTTCGGTTGATCCTTTTCACACCAACGTCACAAAAATGAAATTTCGTCCGATTTTCATGAAATTTTGGTATGCAGTAGAGCTAAAAAAATAATGAAAGTGTCAATGACACTGTAGCTTAACTTGTGTGTTGTGTTTGATGAAAAGGATAATGTTCAATGTTTATGAAAGGATTATGAAATAAGACAAGAATTGTGATAATTGGGAATATGTTCATTTCTGCTCCCTGTATGCTATGTTTATGATAAAAATAGTATGAGGTGTACACTGTACTAAAGAGCTGAGGGGTGGGTTAATATGACCTCACAGTTAATGTATGTGGCCCTCACAGTTAACGTATATCAACAAAAGTTACCAAGTTACAGTGAAATTATTCCAAAACGAGTCAACCTATCAAGTTACATTAAAATCACTTCATTAATATGGCCTGTAGACTGTGCTAAAGGTTTTCGGGCTTCGGGCCCCTGTAGCCGTCAGTTTCCCAATTGCGTCCAAAGGGACATTCTCATCTAGACATTATATGAAGTCAACCTACCAAGTTACAATTAAATCCCTTAATAAATATGACCTGTAGACTGTGCTAAAGGTTTTTGGGCTATGGGCTCTGGCAGCCATCATGGTTGAATGATCGCAACCAAGGGGACATTCTTATCTGGGCATAATCTGGAGTGATCCTACGAAGTTACAATGAAATCCCTTCATAAATATAACCTGTAGACTGTGCTCAAGGTTTTTGGGCTTCGGGCCCCTGAAACCGTCACAGTTGACCAATCACGACCAAAAGGGGATGTCATCATCTAGGCATTATATGGAGTCAAACTGATAGGTTACAATGATGTCCTTCCATAAATATGACCAATAGACTATGCTAAAGGTTTGGGGGTTTTGGGTTCGGGCAGCCATCAAGGCTGAATGATCGCGACCAAAAGGGGACGTTCTCATCTAGACATTATTTAGAGTCATCCTACCATGGTACAATGAAATCCCTTCATAAATATCACCTGTAGACTGTGCTAAAGATTTTCGGGCTCTGGGTCCCTGTGGCCAACACAGTTGCCTAATGGTGTCCAAAAGGGGTTGTTCTCATCTAGACAATACATGAAGTCAACCTACCAAGTTACAATGAAATCCCTTCATAAATATGACCTGTAGACTGTGCTCAAGATTTTCGGGCTTCAGGCACCTGTAGCCATCACAGTTGACCAACCACGACCAAAGGGGGATGTCATCATCTAGGCATTATATGGAGTCAACCTAACAAGTTACAATGAAATCCTTCCATAAATACGACCTACAGACATGCTAAAGGTTTTTGGGCTCGGGCAGCCATCAAGGCTGAATGATCGTGACCAAAAGGGGACGTTCTCATCTGGACACTATTTGGAGTCATCCTAACAAGCTACAATGAAATCCCTTCATAATTATGACCTGGAAACTGTTCTAAAGGTTTTCGGGCTTTGGGTCCCTGAAGCCGTCACAGTTGCCCAATCGTGTCCAAAAGGGGACGTTCTCATCTTGACATTATATGAAGTCAACCTACCAAGTTACAATGACATCCCTTCTTAAATATGACCTGTAGACTGTGCTAAAGGTTTTCAGGCTTCGGGCTCGGGCAGCCATCATGGTTGAATGATCGCAACCAAAGGGGACAATCTCATCTGGGCATCATCTGGAGTGATCCTGCGAAGTTACAATGAAATCCCGTCATAAATATGACCTGTAGACTGTGCTCAAGGTTTTTGGGCTTCTGGCACATGTAGCCATCACAGTTCACCAATCACGACCAAAAGGGGATGTCATCATCTAGGCATTATATGGAGTCAACCTAACAGGTTACAATGAAATCCTTCTATAAATATAACCTTTTGCCTATGCTAAAGGTTTTTGGGCTCGGGCACCCATCAAGGCTGAATCATCACGGCCAAAATGGGACGTTCTCATCTAGACATTATTTGGAGTCATCCTACCAAGTTACAATGAAATCCCTTCATAAATATGACCTGTAGACAGTGCTAAAGGTTTTCGGGCTTCGGGCACCTTTAGCCGTCAAAGTTGCCCAATCATGTCCAAAAGGGGACGTTCTCATCTAGACATTATATGAAGTCAAGCTACCAAGTTACAATGAAATCCCTTCATAAATGTGACCTGTAGACTGTGCTTAAGGTTTTCGGGCTTCGGGCTCGGGCAGTCATCATGGTTGAATGATCGCAACCAAAGGGGACAATCTCATCTGGACATTGTCTGGAGTGATCCTACGAAGTTACAATGAAATCCCTTCATAAATATGACCTGTAGACTGTGCTCAAGGTTTTCGGGCTTCGGGCACTTTTAGCCATCACAGCTGACCAATCACGACCAAAAGAGGATGTCATCATCTAGGCATTATATGGAGTCAACCTAATAGCTTACAATGAAATCCTTCCATAAATATGACCTTTTACCTATGCTAAAGATTTTTAGGCTCGGGCACCCATCAAGGCTGAATGATGGCGATCAAAATGGGACGTTCTCATCTAGACATTATTTGGAGTCATCCTACTAAGTTACAATGAAATCCCCTCATAAATATGACCTGTAGACTGTGCTAAAGGTTTTCGGGCTTCGGGCACCTTTAGCCGTCACAGTTGCTCAACCATGTCCAAAAGGGGACGTTCTCATCTAGACATTATATGAAGTCAACCTACCATGTTAGAATGAAATCCCTTCATAAATATGACCTGTAGACTGTGCTAAAGGTTTTCGGGCTCGGGCAGCCATCATGATTGAATGATCACAACCATAGGGGACGATCTCATCTGGACATCATCTGGAGTGATCCTAAGAAGTTACAATGAAATCCCTTCATAAATATAACCTGTAGACTGTGCTCAAGGTTTTCGGGCTTCGGGCACTTGTAGCTATCACAACTGACCAATCACGACCAAAAGAGGATGACATCAACTAGGCATTATATGGAGTCAACCTAACAGGTTACAATGAAATCCTTCCATAAATATGGCCTTTTGCCTATGCTAAAGGTTTTTGGGCTTGGGCACCCATCAAGGCTGCATGATCGCGATCAGAATGGGACGTTCTCATCTAGACATTATTTGGAGTCATCCTACCAAGTTACAATGAAATCCCTTCATAAATATGACCTCTAGACTGTGCTAAAGGTTTTCGGGCTTCGGGCCCCTGTAGCCGTCACAGTCGCCCAATCACGTCCAAAAGGTGACTTTCTCACCTAGACATTGTATGAAGTCAACCGACCAAGTTACAATGAAACTCCTCAATAAATATGACCTGTGGACTGTGCTAAAGGTTTTCGGGTTTTGGGTTCGGGCAGTCGTCACGGTTGGCAGATCATTCCCAAATGGGGAAATTCTCATCCAGACATGATAAGGAGTCATCCTACCAAGTTACAATGAAATCCCTCCACATTAAACATGACCTGCAGACTATGCTAAAAGTTTTTGGGTTTCGGGCTTGGGCAGCCATCACGGTTGATAGATCATGCCCAAAAGGGGACGTTCTCATCTAGGCATTATACAGAGGCATCCTACCAAGTTACAATGAAATCCCTTCATAAATACGACCTGTAGACTGTGCTAATGGTTTTCGGGTTTTGGCCTCGGGCAGCCATACCGGTTGCCCGATCGCGACCAAAAGGGGACGTTCTCATCTAGACATGACCCCAAACCTGCATGTGAGATTTCGTGACGATCAGACAAGAACTGCGGGGTGTAGCCTTTGCTAAAGGAAAATGTGAACAGACGTCACAGACTAACAGACTCACAGACTAATAGACTCACAGACTCACAGACTTCCGCACGCGTGATGGCAATAGCTTATCTTGACTATGTCAAGTTAAGCTAAAAATAGATGTGTTTTGGGATTTTTCAATCAACCCATCTGTTGACAGCCCAACACCCCCAACTACATAACATTATAAATTATTGTGATGAGTTGGCAGAAACATGGTCTGAGGTTTGCGGGTCGTAGCTTATGTACAACCGAGACGCGAAGTGTCGAGGTTGAACATACGCTCCGAGCCGCAAACTTCAGACCATGTTAGCGTCAACTCATCACAATAATGTGTATGTTCCAATAACACACTACCCATATCCTAAAACCCACATCGTGGATACGAGAGGCTTACTTACTAAACTTGTGATCGTTAAAAGTTGCCTTGTTCAAGGCACTTTATAAATAATCAATAAACCGCATAAACTCATTCCATCTTAGTTCAAGTCGTAAATCAGTTGGTAATTTAAACAACACTTTATCTGGAACACCGTTGGCTGCACTCGTGAAACATACAGAACTAGAGAAACAGAATTTACTGCACCTTGTAAATTCAAGTCTGTGTGAAAAGGGTTAAAGTATCAGGAATAAACTCTACAGAAAGAGAATTTATGGAGGCTTATTTTCTGGAGTAAAATATTTTTTAACAAATCAGAAATGGGTTTTCGTTAACAGTATTTACAGATATTCATACAGGAATCAGAACAATTTTTAAAAGAAACCAGAAAAGGCATATATGTGACCAGCATTCAAAGGGTTCGATACACGAATCAGTAATGAAAAAAATTGGCTCTGCCCACTAATTTGAGTGATGAAATACATTCATAAACTTTAGAAATACATTAAGGTGTAAATGCATTTCCCAGTCATTCTTAATAATATGCACTTGATGACCCCATTCAGGTGGACCATATATTGAATCTCCAGCAATTTTTAACTCAGTCGGCGTAGTTCCATGTCTACATCTACATTGAAGAATGAGCGCAACCCACTTTGAAATAATGGCTCCACCAACTTCAGATCTGTCATTCAGATCGAACGGGTGAAAAAAACATAGATGAGTGCAAACTGGGTATTGTTAACTAGCATGCCAAAATGCATAGAGATAGGACGATCCGTATTTGAGTTGTCGTGCTGACAAAGGGTGCATAGACTCTATATCGGAGATATTGTCATAAAAACTTTAAAAACCCCAAGAGCTCATTTGAAGGCCTACTCTTAAAAGGGCATCTAGTGACCTAAACAAGGCATACATAAAACTAGAACTCCTCTAATAAATTAATTTTAAACAGTCATAGCACTAATACAGTTAACAGTACAGTCAACTATGTCAGTATTGCATCTTTTACCGGCATCCTGACAGTATTGTGATAGGTTTCAATAACAAATCTTCAGTGTAGTTTTACAATTACATGTACACTGGAATTCTTCATGATGAAGTTGTTTGTTTTTATATTAACTTGGTTTGGGAATTAATTCTTTACAATGAGATTAAATAAACAGATCATGTTATTGTATGTGACAGTCACAGCTTACTCCCTAACTGCTTTTTGTGAAATTCTTTCATGGAGAAAATATTCATACAGGAATCAGAACAATTATTCTAAGAAACCCGAAAAGGCATATATGTGCACATCATTTATAGGGTTCGATCAAGGAATCAGAAATTGACATTACTGCCGCTGCCATTTGAATGATGAGATACACGTATAATCTTCAGAATTGCATTAATTGGAATAAAGTTACTTTCCTAATAAGTCGCAAAAAATATGCATTTAATGACCTCTCTTGACCGCATAGAGGTAGACCACATTTTGAACCTCCAGCAAGTTTCAACTCATTTGGTGTAGGTAGTATTTCTACAGGTCACACCAAGCCTGAAGTATGAGCAAAAACCACTTTATAACTAAAGAAACCCCGGTCGTGGTGTGTGGCACATACTCCCATGGTCCTTTATAATTGTGTGAAGTTTGATGACTATGGCCCAAACAGTCTTCGAGTTATTGGCTCGGGCACACACACACACATGGACACACACACGGACGGACACAAGCACACTTCAATCACTATATGCCACCCGACTTTAGTCGGGGGGGGGGGGGGGGGCATAAAAAGAAATCTTTGAGTCCCAGAGTGGGTCTGACTGAACCCAAAAATATTTGTTCTCATAGCACAGTGATAACAAAGGCACCCAAATACACTCATTCCAGTCACAAGGTGATACCAAAGGTACCCCAAGAAGTTTTGTGAAGATCGGTTCATAAATACAGACTCTAGCCCGAGCCGTATTAACATATGCGCTTACTGTGTATAAGTAACACTGAACAAATCAAAGTTCATCTAATTTGCATAATTTCTGCACGAGAAAAAAAAAAGTATTATATGTGATGTATTCCATGTTACTAAACATTCCTACAAAAATTTATTCAAATCAGAACTTTCATACAGAAGTTCTGTACAAAAAACTGATTGCACTAACTTTGGTGCAAAATGGCTGCTGGCGGCTATATTGAATTTTGGACCGCACCCCAAAACACTCGTTCTCATACCACGGTGATAACAAAAGGTACCCAAGAAGTTTCGTAAAGATCGGTTCATAAATACAGCCTCCAGCCTGTGCCGTATAGAAGTTGTGTACAAAAAAAAAAAAAACCAAAAAACTGATTGGACCTAATTTCGGTACAAAATGGCCACTGGCAGCCATCTTTAATTTGGACTGCACGCAGAAACACTTGTTATCGTCCCAAGGAGATAACAAAGGTACCCAAGAAGTTTTGTGAAGATCGGTTCATAAATTCAGCCTCCAGCCCGAGTCGTATTGACACGTGCACTTACTGTGTATTAGTAGCACGGAATAAATCAAAAGTTCATCTAATTTGCATAATTTCTGCTCGAGAAAAACAAACCCGTACTATATGTGATGTATCCCATGGTACTAAAGATTCATACAAAAATTTATTCAAATCAGAACTTTCGTACATAAGTTCTGTACAAAAAACTGATGCACTAACTAAAGTACAAAATGGCTGCTGGTGGCCAGCTTGAATTTCGGACTGCACCCAAAACCACTCGTTCTCGTCCCACGGTGATAACAAAGGCACCCAAGAAGTTTCGTAAAGATCAGTTCATAAATACAGCCTCTAGCCCGAGCCGTATTGGCATTTGCAGTTACAGTGCTGAAAGTAACATTAAATAGATCAAAGTTAGTCTAATTGGTATAATTTATGTACGAGGAAAAAGAACCGTATCATATGTGATGTATCCCACGGTACTAAACATTCACACAAAAAATTATTCAAATCAGCGCTTTCATATGGAAGTTCGGCGCAAAAATCTGATTGCACCTAATTTTGTACAAATGGCTGCCAGCGGCCATCTTGAATTTCAGAACGGACCCCAAAACACTCGTTCTCGTCCCACGGTGATAACAAAGGTACCCAAGAAGTTTCGTAACGATCGGTTCATAAATACAGCCTCTTGCCCGAGCCGTATTGGTATTTGCACCTACAGTGCTGAAAATAACACTAATTAAATCAAAAGTTAGTCTAATTTGCATAATTTACACACGAGAAAAAAAACGTGTTATATGTGATGTATTCCATGGTAATAAACATTCATACAAAAAAATTATTCAAATCAGAGCTTTCATATGGAAGTTCTGCGCCCAAAAAAAATCTGATTGCACCTAATTTTGTACAGAATGGCTGCCAGTGGCCATCTTGAATTTCGGACCGGGCCCCAAAACACTTGTTCTCGTTTCACAGTGACAACAAAGGTACCCAAGAAGTTTTGTTTCATAAATACGGCCTCTAGCCTGAGCCATGTGTACGGCACGACAGACAGACGACGGGCCATGACAATACCTCGAATTTGGCTTCGCCAAACTTGAGTTAAAAATGGACTAAGTTTAACGACCAGTAGTTTTGTAAAATATTGAAGCAAGTCAAAATTTTTTTTGAGTTAAAAATGGACTAAGTTTAACGACCAGTAGTTTTGTAAAATATTGAAGCAAGTCAAAATTCTGACAATACGCACACATCTGGAAAATGTAGAAACATCCTGTGAAATAAAAAAGTAATACATTGAAAATTACAAGAGGCCTCGCGGGACCTGAAGCGCTCATCTTGAACAGAACACAATTTAAACAGAGTCCAAGAATGAGCGCATTAAACAAGCCATCTCCATAGACTAAACTCTCAATTCTTGAGTCCCTCAGGAGTGACAAAAATAATACGGGCATCATGCCTTTTCTTCAGTTGATCATAAAGTAAAATGTTGAGCTCCCCAATGAAGCCCCTTGAAAATTTGTGGATTAATCTTAGTTACACACCTCTAGAGGGCACTGAATACAAAATTTTTAATTCTTCAGAAAAATGGCCAATTCCGGCTCCATATGGAGCCCAAATATTAACCCAAGCCCTCGATTTGAACACAGTTGAATCTGACATCCCTAGAGATGTTGTGTACCAAATATGAAAGCATTCTTACTGTTGGATCTGAAGAAGAGAAATTTTAAAGAGATTTCTTCATATTGCATCAAGTTAAAATTTGGGCTACCATAGCGAACCCAAATATTAACCTATGGATCCGATTTGAACAAACATGAATCCCCCCCCCTTCCCCTAGAGATGTTGTATACCCAATATGAAAGCATTTTGACTAGTGGATCTGAAGAAGATTTTTGAAGAAATCTCCTTATATTGTACTAAGTTAAATTTCAGGTTCCCATATGGAGCCCAAATATTAACCCAGGCACTCGAATTGAACAAACTGGAATCTGCCCCCCCCCCCCCCCCCCCCCCCACACACACAGAGAGATGTTGTATACTAAATATGAAAGCATTCCGCCTGAAGATTTTTAAAGAAATTTCCTCATATTGCACTAAGTAAAGAAATTGGGCTACCATAGCGAGCCCAAATATATACCTATGGATCTGATTTGAACAAACTTGAATCTGACCCCTATGTTGCATACCAAATATGAAAGCATTCTGACTGGTGGCTCTGAAGAAGAAGATTTTTTTTAAATTACTGCCCCCCTCCCCCCCCCCCCCTCCCATATTGAACAAAGTTAAAATTTGGGCTTCTGTAGGAAGCCCAAATATCAACCTAGGGACTTGGTTTGAACAATCTTGAATCTGACCCTCGTAACAATGATGCATACCAAACATTAAGAGAAAGAGATTCTGACTGGTGGTTCTGAAGAAGAAGATTTTTAAAGAATATTCTCCATATAACCCTATATTAAAAATTCGGGCTCCTATAGTGAGCCCAAATATGAACCAATGAGCTTTTTTTATTTCAACAAACTTGCATCTGACCCCCCTATGAATGCGGTATACCAAATATTAAAAGATTCTGATGATTGGTTCTGGAGAAAAAGATTTTTTAAAATTTTTGCAAATATGCTGACTCAGCACTTTTTTCGATGCCCATTACAGAACACCCTAACATAACCGATGGCAATTTTTCAACCATTCAATTCTACTGGTCCTAAGGATACTTCATACCAAATAACAGCTCTCTGTTCCGTGTGGTTTGGGAAATATGGACTTTAAAAATATTTCTAATTTTTGCTCCCAGGGTTCCCATGGGGATGCGAGAATTTTTTTCTGCATGGGTCAAGTACTTATGACCCAATAATACCACATACCAAATTTGGTTCATACCGGACCATTGGTTAAGAAAATAGAAATTTTGGGCGGGGTCAAAAATCTTATCCCTCCCATTACAAAGCCAAATATTGCTTCACGAACTTCGTTTGAAAAAAGTTGATTAACTCCCCAAAAGGAAGTTCCATAGCAAATGTCAAGTCATTGTATACACTGATTCTTGAGAAGAAGATTTTAAAAAAAAATTTGGAGCATTTTTCCCACTCCCTTCCTATGGGACTGGGCATGTTGAGTTGAACAAAAATGCCATGCCCCTTTGGAATCACCACTCACACAAACTTTCGCTTGAATTTGGCCCAGTGGCTTTGGAGAAGACCAAAAAATGGTGTTGACGCACGGCGGACGACGGACAGAGAGGGATGAAATTAGCTCAGCTTGACTTTGTCAAGATGAGCAAATAAGAGAGGTTAGACGGACAAACAATATACCCTATATGCAGAAAGATAGAGGGAAAGACAGAGGCAAAACAATATGGCCCCTGACTATTCGTTGTGGGCATAACAAGGACATACGTCAATTGTAACCAGACCGTCCAAGGCAGCCACTTGAAATTCTGAGAATGTGTTCTATCCCCGCTCGACAGTTCAGTATCTTTCTTGAGTCCTGTGACCGGGTGAAAACACCGTGGATGTACCAATAAGAGAAGTCTCAAATCTGCCAAGGGTTAAACGTTTATTAATAATAACAAGATATAAAACTAGAAGGGTGGTTGGTACTGCCGGCAGGTCATAAAAAGTTTCCACTCCGTAACATGTACAGTAGATTGTGGAGAGAGTTTTTGGTGTAGCGACTCGAAATTTTCAACGTTCGTTCTAGAAGCTCTGCCCAACTCGACCTGTGCCTGAAAAATCCAACAACCGAGCGCATAGCCCGTGGGAGCCTCACGCGCATGCGCATACGCTCTTTTCGAATTGGACTTGAGGAAATGCGCAATTCGTGTCGCCTTTCCAGGCTTCCGATGGAGCAACTATTCGTGAATGCTGAGTGAAAATGTCGTGGAAATCCGCGGAGAATTCGCTGACATATAGCGTTTTTGAAGAGAGGAGGTAATTTTCTGAATTTGGTCTTTTTCAAGTTGGAGCGAAAGAAGAGGGCGGGAATGGGCGCAATGTCTCGTGGTGCCCCCCCCCCCCCCCCCCCCCCCCTCTGGGGTAGGTCCACTTAAAAGTTACAATAGAGCGTGGCTGACGGAGGGATGGCTGTAAATCAAAGTAGTTTCTTTGAGAACAGCACTCAGGGATCCCATCGCAACATTGAAACCTTTGAGAATCGTTGGAAGTTAAAAGTGAAAAGAAAACGGCGGTGAGTTGGTTTTTGGCGAGAAAAGATTAATGAGAATTTGCACAAAAGACATTAAAATAGCACTTCAGACATACGCTCACTGTGTCCAGAACGCTGAAGGCATCGACTTGCAATTTTCAGAACTTGTTCTACGTAGCCTAGCCGACATTTGGGCGTAAAGTCGAGTGTTCTGACCGCGTGGAAAACACCACGCCTCGCGTGGAAACCATGGGGACGGTTCGTTGCCACATTATTTTCAATGCAATGAAATTTCCATTCATTATTTACCTGTCAACGGCAGAGTTTGGCATTATTTCTGTCTGATGAACTGTTCAACTTTAACTATTTGCACCTTTATATAGGACCGAAAGATCACTGCATGCTTACCAATATTCAGGTACTGATTTTACGAAAATAACAATTATTTCAACAGTACCCACTTGGGAACTCTCAAATCTGCCAAGGATTAAACTTTTAATAATAACATGTAAAACAAAAGTTGTCATACTTTAAGTAGCTAGGCGCATGCACCCATAGACAACATTCAGCACTCAATCAATTTGGGATGGAGTAAACTTACCAAATTCTGAAAAATGGAGTTATTTTCGACGGCACCTATCTTTATGCATCCGAAACAGGGATTGGGTTAAACTTTACAGCTACCTTATCAAGGAAAATCTTCTTGGACTTGAACTGTAAATCTGAATGTCAACAGAATTTTCAGATATTACGAAAATCACAATTATTCAGACAGTACCCATATGGGAGTCTCAAATCTGCTAAGGGCTAAACTTTTAATACTCACATATAAAACAAAAGTTTTCATACTGTGACGGCTGCATGCAGCTATTGAAAACATTCAGCACTCAATCAACAAGGAATGGAGTAAATTGTCACTTAATCCTACCAAATTCTGAAAAAGCGTGAGTTTTTTGGACAGCATCTATCTTTATGCAAACAAAATGGGCATATGGTTAAACTTTACAACCAAACGTACAACAGAAAATAAGCTCGATAGGTAATTGTGAATACGAACATGTGCATCACTTTTCGATATACCATTGGTATATGGAAGAAAAATGAACTAAAAATGAGCCATTTTTATGAACGAGTTAAGGGTACTCGAATTCAAGGCTCGAAAACGAGTTTAAGGTTAAAACTTTGAATAGAATATATAACAGCCAAATTATTCTTGGATGAATGCTCAAACTTCTCATAGGAAACGTTTTGACAAAATGTGGCCGCAGAGCTGAGAAATTGCATGTGAAAATTGACCAGTTTTTCCAAAATTGCACTTTGCTCGGAATTTTGAGGTCAAAAGGGTGCAACATGGGTAATACAGCTTATGTAGTCAGGGGTAGTAAGTCATGCTACAAATATAATGAAAGCTCCAGCCAAATCGTCCTGGGTCTTGTTTGAGAATTGTGGCAAAACGTAACATTGTGACAACATTTTGCACGGTTTTGGCAGAAAAAGAAAAACTTCAGAAATGCCATGATCCAGGTGAGAAACTTCTAATGAAACTCTACATATGTGCCAAATTTCAGTAGAATAGTAAAGAATCCATCAGACAAAAATCATTGAAATAGAAAATAATGTTAATACTAGAGAAATAGAATTTACTGCATCCAGTAAATTCAAGCTTGTAAGAAAAGAGTTAAAATATCTATTGGGAAAAAAAACTATATAGAAAGAGAATTTATGGAGGGTTATTTTCGGGAGTAACATATTTTTAAACAAATCTGAAATGGATTTTCGTAAACAGTATTTACAGATAGTCATAGTGGAATCAGAACAATTCTTCTAAGAAACCAGAAAAGGCATATATGTGCACAGCATTCAAAAGGTTTGTCAAGAGAATGCATTAGGTGTCCAAAAATGTGATTCCAGCAATACTAAAAAATGCACTCAGTTATCCCTGGGCGACCTCAGTGACCTTGTCCATATTGTGAACCTCTATGGAGTGTTGACTCATTTGGTGTTGGTCCCCATGTCTATGTGTCATACCATCTTTGAGATATGAGCGTAACCCGCTTTCAAAAATTTTGGCCACGCCCACTTTTTTACGTCAAAATGCATGTGTGTATGTCAGGAATGCTTCAGGGGGTCAAAAATGTGATTTCTAGCAATTATGAAAGATGCACTTAATGACCCCTAGGTGACCTCCATGACCTTGACCCATATTTTGAATCTCTATCGAGTGTCGACTCATTTGGTGTTGGTCCCAGGTCCATACGTCATACTGTGCTTGAGATATGAGCCTGACCCACTTTAAAAAAATTTGGCAATGCCCACCTTTTTTGTCAAAATGCATGTGTCTACGTCAGGAATGCTTTAGGGGGTCAAAAAATGTGATTTCCAGCAATTATGAAAAATGCACTCAATGACCCCTAGGTGACCTCCGTGACCTTGACCCATATTTTGAACCTCCATCGAGTGTCGACTCATTTAGTGTTGGCTCCAGGTCCATGCGTCACACCATGCTTGAGATATGAGCGTGACCCACTTTCAAAAATGTTGGCCACGCCCACTTTTTTCATGAAAAAATGCACGTCTGAATTTTGGGGAAGCATTTGGAGGTCAAAAAATGTGATTTCCAGCAATTATGAAAAATGCACTCATTGACCCCTGGGTGACCTCGGTGACCTTGACCCATATTTTGAATCTCCATCGAGTGTCGACTCATTTGGTGTTGGTCCCAGGTCCATACGTCATAGCATGCTTGAGATATGAGCATGACCCACTTTCAAAAATTTTGGCCACGCCCACTTTTTTTTACGTCAAAATGCATGTGTGTATGTCAGGAGTGCTTTAGGGGGGTCAAAAAATGTGATTTCTAGCAATTATGAAAAATGCACTCAATGACCCCTAGGTGACCTCCGTGACCTTGACTCATATTTTGAATCTCCGTCGAGTGTCGATTCATTTGGTGTTGGTCCCAGGTCCATACGTCATACCATGCTTGAGATATGAGCATGACCCACTTTCAAAAATTTTGGCCACGCCCACTTTTTTTACGTCAAAATGCATGTGTGTATGTCAGGAGTGCTTTGGGGGGGGGGGGGGGTCAAAAAATGTGATTTCTAGCAATTATGAAAAATGCACTCAATGACCCCTAGGTGACCTCTGTGACCTTGACCCATATTTTGAATCTCCATCGAGTGTCGACTCATTTGGTGTTGGTCCCAGGTCCATACGTCATACCACGCCTGAGATATGGGCGTGACCCACTTTCAAAACAACCCTACAGACCCCCCTGATACCCCAGGAATCTGAAAAACATAGGTGGTTATCACAATGTTACGTTTTGCCACAATTCTCAAAAAGTCCCTGGACGATTTGGCTGAAGCTTTCGTAATATTTGTAGCACGACTTACTACACCTGACTACATAAGCGGTATTACCCACATTGACTCCTTTTCTCCACAAATGTCTGAACAGAGTGCATTTTTGGCAAAACTGGCCAATTTTCACATGCGATTTCTCAGTCCTGCAACCACATTTTCCCAAAACGTTTTCCCTGAGAGGTTTGTGCATTCATCCAAGAATAATTTTGCTGTTATATGTTTTATTCAAAGCTTTAACCTACACCCAGTTTTCGGGCCTTGAATTCGAGTAGCCTAAAATTCTTCATAAAATTGGCTCATTTTGACTTCATTTTGTTTCCATTTATGAATGGAATATCGAAACATGATTTACATGATCGTATTCACAATTACCTACCGAGCACATTTTCTGTTGTACGTTTGGTTGTAAAGTTTAACCCTATGCCCATTCTGTTTGCATAAAGATAGGTGCAGTCCAAAAAAACTCGTTTTTTCAGAATTTGGTACAATTAAGTGACAATTTACTCCATTCCTAATTGATTGAGCGCTGAATGTTTTCTATGGCTGCATGCAGCTGTCATAGTATAATAACTTTTGTTTTATATGTTAGTATTAAAAGTTTTACTCTTGGCAGATTTGAGACTTCCCATATGGGTACTGCCGGAATAATTGTTATTTTCGTAAAATCACTGAATATTTGCTGTGGTAGTTTGGAACAGAATATCTGAAAATTCTTTTGACATTCAGATGTACAGTTCATTTCCAAGAATATTTTCCGTTATAAGTTTGCAGTAAAGTTTAACCCAATCCCTGTTTCGGTTGCATAAAAGATAGGTGCCGTCGAAAATAACTCCATTTTTCAGAATTTGGTAAGTTTAAGTGACAATTTGCTCTATTTCTAATTGATTGAGCGCTGATTGTTTTCTATGGATGCATGCAGCAAGCAAAATGTGACATCTCTTGTTTTATATGTTATTATTAAAAGTTTAATCCATGGCAGATTTGAGCCTTTCCTTATGGGTCCTGTCGGAATAATTGTTATTTTCGTGAAATCACTGAATATTGGTAAGCGTTCAATGGTAGTTTGGAACAGAATATCTGAAAATGCTTTTCGATATTCAGATTCACAATTCCAAGAAAATTTTCTGTTATAAGGTTGCTGTAAAGTTTAACCCAATCCCTGTTTCGGTTGCATAAAGATAGTTGCCGCCGAAAAAAAAACTTTCATTTTTTCAGAATTTCGTAGGTTTAAGTGACAATTTACTCCATTCCTAATTGATTGTGAGCTGAATGTTGTCTATGGATGCATGCAGCAGGCAAAGTATGACAACTTTTGTTTTATATGTTATTATTAAAAGTTTAACCCTTGGCAGATTTGAAACTTCCCATGTGGGTACTATCGGGATAATTGTTATTTTCGTAAAATCAATCCCTGAATATTGGTAAGCATGCAGTGATCTTTCAGTCCTACAGAAAGGTGGAAATAGTTAAAGTTGAACAGTTCATCAAATAGACAGAAATAATGCCAAATTCGGCCGTTGACAGGTAAATAATGAATGGAAAAGTCATTGTATTGAGAATAAAGTGGGGACGAATCGTCTCCTCGGTTTTCCATGCAATCCATGGTGTTTCCACCCAGTCGCAGCACTCGCCAAAGGTACTAAACTGTCGAGTGGGGATAGTAAAACACATTCTGAGAATTCCAAGTGGCTGCCTTGGATGGTCTGGATACAATTGGCGTATATCCAACACTGGTGTCTGTTCAATTTTGCCAAATGGCGGTTTTTTCGCCACTGGGTCGAGTTTGTCAGTTTCTGTCGGGTCTAAAATAAACAGTTTAACTCCAAACGTTCGGTCCTAAATAAAGGTACGAATATTTAAAGTTGAACATTCATCAAATAGACAGAAATAATGCCAAAACCGACAGGTGACAGGTAAATAATGAATGGAAACGTCATTGCATTGAGAATAGAGAAGGAACGAATCGTCCCCTCGGTTTCCACGCGATCCATGATGTTCCGTCTGGGCCCCGGCACTCGGCACTCGGCAAAGATACTAAAGTGTTGGGCAGGGTAATAGAACAAATTCTGAAAATTTCATGCAGCTGCCTTCAGCGGTCTGGACACAATGGGCGTATGGCCGACACTGGTGGTATCTGTTCAATTTTAATGTCAAATTAGCCAAATTACCGCTTTTTCGCCATTAATCCATGCACGATTTTTGTCAACTTTTCATTCCTGGCAATTATATAACTGTTACCCGGCTTGTCGGGGCACAGTTGGCGCCAGTGTACGAGATGCATCTTTCAGTCACCAGCATCTCTCCACCAGTAACTGTGAATTATAAGTTTCAAATGGAACTAGCTCAGACGGGGAGCACAACCATAACCTCAGACAACCACCAGAACGCGGACCAAATTCAAACAATTACCCCACTCATCAAACCGCTATATCTCAGCCAATTCGTGGCCGATTTACACGAAATTTTCACTCATTCTTCACAAATAGTTATCGCATCGTCTCACACAGAGTGCGCATGTGCGGAGGTTCCCACGGGACAAGTGTTTGGTTTCTGGACTTCCTTATAATATAATTCAGTTCAGCAGAACTTCAAGAATAAACGCAGAAAGTTTGGAGTCGCTAGTAGGTATAAAAGGAGAGTTTACTATCACTTGTACATGTACGTGTACAACATACGCACACTATGCGTTCACCAACGTGGAATTCAGTGTTAAATCACACGCTTGTTCACAAAACTACATGATCTTGAATCCCCCCCCCCCCCCCCCCCCATGTACAGTTGTGACTCCTAGATCGCGCTTTTAACGTTCAAATACTCGTGGTGAACGCGCGTTTTTCAAAAAAGGGTGAAATCGTACATCTTCGCTTGTATCTTGTACGTAATTTTTCGTCGACGTTCCCATCGCAGATCAGACCATCGATCCATCGTCGGCGAACGTGATCAAAAGCAAAAAATTCTGAGTCATCATCAAAAAGCAGTTTTGGGGACTCTAGATCAGCGATTCAGAACCCGCAATTGTGTTGAGACAGATGGTCCAGAACTCTCCCTTGTTTTTGAGGCGGTGGGTTTTTTCCCATTTATGACATTATTAGGGGAATTCCCCCACTATGAGAAATTCTCCAAAACTCAGATGATCGAGCGATCGGATCGCTCGATTCTCGGAAACTCAATCTGAACGAAGAGTGTTGTTGTCGTCAGTGTGTTGGAAATTTTCAAACCCAGTCACGTCTTCCTGAAGTAAAAAAACTAACACATGTTATCGTAATGAGTGAATGAGGTTTTTTGTTCAAAAAGAGTCGATTATGAATATAGTCTGTATTATAGACATTGATGTTTTCTGTTGATGGGACGGATAGAAATTGAGTTTTGAGGGTTTTTTTGTTCGAAGGGGGTTGATCTGTAATAGATATTCGTGTTTTGTCTTGATCAGAGAGATTGACTGTTAAGCGTTCGTTCGAAAAAGTCAAAAACACTTATCGGAATGTTTAAAACGCATTTTCCGCTCAATTAGGTTTTGAGTGTTAAAATTTTTAATATATTCATGATAGCAATCGCAGTCATCAAAAGGGTTCTCTCTTAATTCGACACTCAGTGAATTGATGTGTGAATGAAAAATCTTTTGACGAATGTAAAAAACAACTGTCAAAATGCGTTAAATCAGAAACTGGTTTGTCATGTACTGTTTAAACGTATTTTTTTAAACTTCAATTAACACAGTCAGTTGAGATGTGAATATTTTCAGATTATTATATTAAGACGGAAAGAGTTTTTTATTACTTAAAACATAAAACATAAAATTATAATTAAACATTTAATTTTGAAAATAATAAAAACAATTAAAATGAAAGATGTTTTTACAGATGGATTCTAGACACCGAGATCGAATTTTAGAACAGTATGAACGTGCTAAGAAGGGGATTCAGTCAGCTGATAGGAGCAGACGTCTCGGTGAGTTGGAACTCAGACGCGAAGCCACAAAAATATTTAAACCCGTGACGGAGGGTCAAGAGCGAAGCAGGAAGGAGATAGTCGAAGAATTGAGACCCATAAAGGAGAGTTCTTTGAGAATGGGTTCGTTGCCTCCTAGTTTTGGAAATCGGTATTCCGTTCAATCTACACCGGATTACGTTCCCACGGGAATTCAAACAGATATGAGCGAGTCTGATGATACGGCTTCGACTATCACCACTAGTAGCATCGCATCGTCCGATGATGATGGCGGTAAGAGAGATCAGTCGTATGGAATTTATAAGGATTCTAAGGGTAGAACTTTTGTAGGTGATACGGAGGTGGAAATGGATGATGATGAATTGATCGTGGGTTCGAATAAATATAAAGTAACTGATGGTCTGCGGAGATTGCTCCTTTACGACAAGCCTGGAGATTACACGGAACAGAATTTCGACAATTAGGGAGACATTCTGGTCCAGACCCACGCCATGAAGAGAAATAACGATGCCAGAGAGACGAGACCCAAAGCCAACAGAGGTTACAAGTGGACGAAAGTGGTGAAACCCATATGGGATATGAACAAGAAGTTCGTCGAATCGGTGACTGGCAAAGGGGTGAAAATCACTTTTCTTCCGAGCGATTCCGACGCTCTGTCTCAGAGATTGAGTTTGTTGATGGCGAGCAGACGGGCTGGTAACACGGGATTAGATAATCAGATAGTTGCTATATCTGACGAATTGTTAAGACAGAAGGTTTTGAATAAAAACCAGTATAAAAGGCTGATGAACGAATTGAAGGATTGATGTGTATATAATAAGTAGAGAGAAACAAAACAAACAAACAAACAAAAATAAAACAGTAAATTCTTACACTAGAATAATAAAAAGTATTTAAACGGCAAAAACGATTTACCAGTGAAAAAAAAACAAAGATATATCATAAAAATAAAATATGTTGGTGATAAAGAACAGGGGATACGTCAGAACTTACATTCAAGTCTGTTCTGGCATCGTCGATTCTATAATGCGAGCGTTCACGAGCAATGCGGGTAGAAAACTCGCATCGACCGCGTTTGAGGTCGGTAAGAAGACGGCTTTGGATGCAGGTAAGAAAGCCGCTTCCGAAGCCAGTGGTAGGATAGCTTCTGTGGCTGGCAAGAGGGCAGCCGACGCATTGATCGACAAGTTGATCAGTCCGCCGGCACAGCGAGCTGCGTTAAAGCGAACGCCGAAAAGTTGGAAAGATTTTAAGGATGCCGTGGTGCCCATACAAGATTTAGCCAAAATGACGAGTGGATCCGGATTGAAGAGAACTCGCGACGGTGCGATATAAATAAATAATAATAACATTAAAAAACAGAGTTTGAAAAACATAAAAAAAATTTGTGTTTGAAAAGAATCTAAAATAACAAACAAAATAAAACAAAGATGAACATTAAAGATATGTCTTGGAACGACGCCGCGACCAAGAGGTCGAATAACGAGTTCTTTCCCAAGAGCATAAGAGGCTTGATAGTGGGAAAATCGAATTGTGGAAAGACCAATCTGTTGATGAATCTGTTGTCCCGACCCGACTGGTTGGATTACGACAGATTGTTCATGTTTGGCAAGAGCTTGTTTCAACCCGAATACAGATTGCTTCGAGAGTGCATGGATCGCAGATTGCCCAAGGACGTCATAGCCAGAATATTTGACAGTAGGGAGGAATTCGACAAGAGTGGAGCTCCACTTTCGACCATTTTGGACGGTGCGGCGATGGAGCTGATGAAGAGAAATGCATCTTCGAACGTCGAGTGTCGATTTTATGAGAACGCTAGCAATGTTCCGGATCCTAGAGAACCGAAATCGGAAGATAAGAATCTCATGATTTTCGACGATCTGCTTTTGGAGAGACAGAACCGATGCGAATCGTATTACGTTAGGGGTCGACACAGCAACGTGGACTGTTTCTACCTGTCGCAGAATTATTTTCGATTGCCCAGACAGACGATAAGGGAGAATGCTAATTTTCTATGTCTCTTTCGTCAAGATCTCAAGAATCTCAATCACATCTACGGCGATCACGTCGCAAAGGACATGAGCGCTGCGGAATTCAGGAGATTCTGCAAGAGGGTTTGGGATGGTGGACTTTACAATTTCGTCGTGATCGATTTGACAAGCGAATTTAATCGCGGAAAATATCAGTGCGGATTCGACAAGTTTTATGTTTCCGATGATAATAATAGTAATAAGATAGAGCGTGAAAATAAAATTTAGAAAATAATAAATCTTCAAATAATTAGTTTTGAATAAAAAAATAAAATTAAAATAAAATGTTCGAACATGGAGAATTGCTAGAACGGATAGCCGAGAATACGGCTGCAAAACAATCCATTCAAGTCGTGGTGAGTGGCGATTCGCCACAAAATTCGAACCTTCCATCGAATTGAATAGAGAGAAAAGTTACGAGATGGCTTTGGTGAATCTGGAGACTTATTATTCTTTTCCCAACGTCACCGAAAAGAATAACTCGTTCAAGTATTCCGACGGAACGGATTGGTTGGAGATTCGAATTCCCAAAGGGAGTTACGACATAGACGATTTGAACCATTACATTCAGACGCGAATGAAGACGGATGGAAAGGGAAGCAACAAGATCAGACTCACTCCCAATCCTAATACCTTACAGACGATGTTGGATTTGGAAGATAATTTTCGAGTGGATTTCAACATGGACGATTCTATAGGCAAGATGTTGGGATTCGATCGAAAGATGTATCGAGGCCACACAGCATCTGAAAATACGGTCAACATTCTCGCAGTCAATAGCATTCTGGTGAACGTGGACGTGATTGCTGGAAGCTACGTGAATGGTAGCGCTCAACCGATGATCTATTCCTTCTTTCCAAACGTGTCGCCGGGTTATAAGATCGTGGAGCGACCTCGAAATTTAGTTTATCTACCAGTGATTTTAGACACGTTGTATAGTCTGAAAACCACGTTGACGGATCAAAATGGTGAACTATTAGATCTTTGCGGAGAGAGAGTGATGATACGATTTCACATAAGAGAAATATAAAAGCAAAAAAAAAAAAAAAAAATATTATATATATAGATAATAAAAAATAAAATAAACGCAATATTAATTTTACAAAATTATTTTAATATAATTATTAAACAAGAAACAATTGAAGTAAATATATTTAAAAAAAACAAAACAGAATTATGACAGAATACGTGGTTAAAAACGTGAACATATCCGCAGGACAGAGGAAGAAACTTAAGAGAGCGTTAACAACTCGAGGCAAGGCGGTGAGATTCAAATTCACTCACGAAGATCTGACGAGAGGCGGTCAGGATTCGATCGCCTGGACCAGAAGTCAAATCAAAAGGATGGAGAAAGCGATTCGCGATGGAAGAGGGTTGACGGTGAGAATGAGTCCCGCTCAATTGAGATACAATTTGAGAATGAAAGGTGGTTTCCTACCGCTATTGGCAGGAATAGCCGCAAAAGCATTACCCTTTGCCGCAAAGGCGCTACCCTTTCTCGGAAAGACTCTCGGCGTGGGAGCTCTCATAGTTCGGCAGTTGAGAAATTAATGGGTGGCAGCGGACTGTTTTTGAAGAAGGGAGGAGCCGTGTGTCACGTTCACGTAGACGACAGCGGTAAAGGATTGTATCTAGAACCCGTTAGAGGTGGCAACTCTCTGAGAGGAAACGGTCTCTATCTGAAGAGTGGACGGAACGTCAAGCGACTCGGCAAGGGTTTGTTGCTCGGTGAGAATTCGCCATTTAAGAACATACCGATTTTGAATATGTTATTATAATATAAAATTATATAAAATATAAAAATCATACAAAGTATAAAATAATATATTTAAAATGGGTAAAAAGGTGGAGAAACAAATTTATCACCTGGATGAAAAGGTGGAGAAACAATTTGACGATAATGACGAACATCGCGAGCCAGAGAGCGAAAAAATAAAAAAATGGTTAGATGCTAATGATGGATATCTAAGGAAAGAACTAATGAAAGAGATAGATGAAGTGCGGGATAGACGGTTGAGAATGAGACGATGCTTTCCACGGTCACCACTACCTTCTGAAGAGAATGGTAATGATGTGAGTGTTATCAAGAGATGCACAACATTCGTTCATAATTATGATTCGGATAAACAAAAATGTTGCCATAAACGTATCACATCACAAAGAAAAAGAAAAAAAGAAAAAGAAGAATCGACGCTGAAATTTGAGAGAAAAGGAAACGTTATTATAATATATTATGATGATAGTGAAGAAGAAGGAAAACAAAAAAAAAAAAAAAAAAAGTAAATGAGATCTAAAGATGATCTTATTACTTTTTTTTTTTTCATTTTTCTTCACTAAAAATCAATCACTCTATTGTTTATATTTCCAAGTCCATTATTAGCATGTTGACACGAGTGTCTTCTCCTTTTTCGAAAACGTGTTGAATGTTTATCTTTACTCTTTTGAGTTTTTTTACATCGGTCAACTCGCTCTCACCACCCAATTTCTTCACGAGTTCGAATGAGATGTTTGGAAATATGTAATTTCCATAGGGCAACGACAAATCGTCCTTGTCGAATTCTCTATCTTCGGCGATGACGATGTTCTGCAGATCGCTTTGGTACTCGTAAATCAAATCGAGCGCGGCTTCATCCAATTTCAAAGGCATCTTATATTTCTCGTATTTGTGCTTTAAGCCCTTCGTCTCGACCTCGTTCAATTCGATGGGATCGTGTCGTTGTAATCTATAGATTTTATGACCGAATTTCTTATACGTTTCGACTCGTTTCAATTTCAATTCGCATCTTTTAGGTGTTGTTATCTTCATGATCGATTATTTAGTATTTAAATAATAATTTGTTTAAAAAGTTTTTTTTTTTGCTCTTTATATATATAAAAAAGTTGTTTTTTTAATTTTTAATTTTCTTTAATGTAAAATTTTTTTAGTAAAATTTTTTTTTCTCTTTATATATATATAAAAAGTTAAATTTTAATTTCAATCTCTCTATTGTTTATATTTCCAAGTCCGTTATTAGCAAGTTGACATTTGTCATTTTTCCACATAAGAAAATGGTGTGAATGTTTATCTTTACTCTTTTGAGTTTTTTTTCATAGGCGAATGCGCTCTCACCACCCGATTTCTTCACGAGTTCGGGTGAGATTATTGGATATATGTAACCACCATAGGACAACAATAAATCACCCCTGTCGAATTCTCTGTCTTCGGCGACGATGATATTAATCAGCAGTTCGCTTTGGTACTCGTAAAACAAATTGAGCATGGCTTCATCCACTTTCAAACATATTCGATATTTGTGGTAGTAGCGCTCTAAGTCCACCATCTCGACCTCATTCAATTCGATGGGATCGTGTGGTTGTAATGTATAGATATTAAAACTGGATTTCTCATACCCTTCGTCTCGTTTCAATTTCAATTCGCATCTTTTAGGTGTTGTTGTCATGATCGATTATTTGGTTTTTATGAATTCTTGCAAATAATGTATATTTTAAATTTTGTATTTAAATAAATAATTTGTTAAAAAAAAAGTTTCTCTTTATTTCTCTTTATATATAAATAAAAGTTAAAAAAAAAAAAAAAATTCTTACAAACTCAATTTTGAGGTAAAAGCAAACGTCTTGTTTCTACCATGCGCACACCTGCGTTACTGTAGAGAATGTCATTCTGAAGACGAGAAAACGTGTTCGGTTTGCGAGCGAGAAATAAAAGCGGTCTTAAATTGTTTTTTGAATAAAAACACATTAAAGAAAAAAAAATTGAATTTAAAATTTAACTTTTTTTTTTTTTCTATTATATATATAAAAAGAATAAAAAAGCAAAACTTTTTTTAATAAATTATTTAATACAAAATTCAAAAAAAAAAAAAATATTCTTACAAATAAAGCAAACAGATAAAACAATGGTAAATTTAAATGAGAAAACCATACCTCAGTTAAACGAGATTTGTAAACTATTACAAATTTCAGATTTCAGAAAGCATAGAACTAAATCAAAAAAAATTGAAGTCATACAAGAATATTTGCGAAACGCTAGAAAGGCAAACGAAATGTCGATAGCAACGACGTCAGAAGATGCATCGGTTGTGAAAAATAAGAAGACGACTAAACGAAAAGCCATTGAAGAACATCAAGTTTCCAAAGAAAAGAAAAGAAAAACTAAAACGAAAACGAGTGATGCACTTCAGATTCAAGACAAACGAGATATATCGAGCGAAATTCAACGAGCAATCGACGAAGAGAAAGGAGAAGAATATGTAACACGACTCGTTGCGGAACTATTCCAATCGAAACCCGTAGAACGGGAGAGTGCGATCAAAGACATTTTTAAAACTTTCGACGTGATTCCCTCGTTGAAGAAAGCCGATCCGTAATTGTTCATGGAACGGGTGAAGAAAGAAGTATTGGATTTGTTTCGCAAATACATGAACGTGGGATTAAAAATTAAGATGATACTCCATTGCATAATGAATAAAATCGACGTGAAGTCCGGCGAGAGCATTGTGAAAAATGCATATTTCAGGTCTAACGTCGAATCCGTATTTCGAGGTTCAGATCTATCGGACGTTTTCGAAAAGATGAAAGACAAGATGTTGACGTCTCTCGCGAATTATCAGCATGAAGGTAGTAATTGGACGTTCGGTGAGGTGTTGAAACTCGAAATTCACATGAATAAAAATGAACCATTGAAAGGATCTTCCTACTTGGAATTACCGTATTTCTTGACTAAGAAACACGCCGTGGTCAACGTGAGAAATAAAGATGATCAGTGTTTTAAATGGGCAGTCACCTCTGCTTTATACCCTGTCGAAATAAACTCTGATAGAGTTTCTCGTTACGAGGAAACTTCTAAAAATCTTGATTGGACCGGAGTGACTTTTCCAACAGAGTTAAAACACATCGAACATTTCGAGGCTCAAAATCCCACCGTAGCGGTGAACGTCCTTGGATACGACGACGAAAAACGAACGATCTATCCTCTCAGACAGACTTCGTATCTCAGAAGAGAAAAGACGATTATTTTATTATTGATTTCGAATGGTGACAATCGTCATTATTGTTGGGTTAAACATCCGACCCGATTACTGTCGAAACAAAATAATAATCATAACAGAAAGATATCTTTATGTTACAATTGCATGAACATATTTCAGACCGAAAAATCATTAGCGAAACATCAGGAATATTGCAACGAAAATCAAGGTGTTGCCATCGAAATGCCCAAACCCAACACCATCGTGAAGTTTGAAAATCACAATACAAGGTTAAAAGTACCATTCGTCGTGTACGCCAATTTCGAATGTTTCACCGTGAAAATTAGTTCCTGTCAACCCAACGCTCTTCAAAGTTACGTCGAAAGATATCAAAAACACATACCTTCGGGCTATTGCATTTACGTGAAATGTGCTTTCGACTCGCAGCATGACATGGGTCCCTTCACCTACATGAAACAGTGCGAAGATGGTGACGTGGCTCAAAGGTTCGTGGAAGAGTTAGAATCGAAACTTCAAATGTTATACGACAAATTCAAAACTCCGGCAAAAATGATCATCACGCGAGAGCAGCAGGACGAAAATAACAGAGCCACCGAAGGTCACATATGCAGACAATCATTTGACGAGAATTCGGAGGAAAATAAGAAGGTCAGAGACCACGATCATTAAACGGGTCTGTATCGTGGTCCGGCTCACAGCAAGTGTAATTTAAAATATCGAGACGCCGCTTTCTATCCGGTGATGTTTCACAATCTCTTGGGTTACGACAGTCATCTGTTCGTGAAAAATCTCGGCACCTCACACGAAGAATTAAATTGCATCGCGAACAGCGAAGAAAGATACATTTCCTTCACGAAATGGAAGCTCATGGAGAAGAAAAGAGTAATCGACGGAAATACATTGGAAGAAAAAACGAAATCCATTCGTAGATGCATACGTTTCATCGACAGTTTTAAATTCATGTCGACCGCTCTGGAAAAATTAGTCGATAACATGAGCAAGGATAAATTTAAAATCACGAGCGAACATTTTGGAGAACGAGTAGACGTCATGTTGAGGAAAGGAGTCTATCCTTACGATTACATGAACGATCTAAAGATATTCGAAGACAACGCACTACCTTCGAAAGATGATTTTTATTCGAAATTATACGAACCCAACATTTCCGACGAGAATTACGAACACGCCAAAAACGTGTGGAAATCATTCGATATGAAAACCATGAGAGATTATCACGATCTCTATCTGAAGACCGACGTTCTGCTCTTGGCAGACGTGTTCAAAAATTTTTGAGACGTCTGTCATCGAAATTACGATCTGGATCCCGCTTGGTATTTCACCGCACCCGGTCTGGCATGGGACGCTCTGTTGAAGACCTCCGAAGTCCAATTGGAATTATTATCCGACGTGGACATGTTGCTCATGTTCGAAAGGGCTGCGAGAGGTGGCGTCTCGATGATCTCCCACAGATATTCTGAGGCTAACAATCCCTACATGAAAGAAGGTTTCGATTCGAAACGGTCGACTAAATACATACAGTATTGGGACGCCAATAATCTGTACGGTTGGGCTATGAGTCATCCTTTACGATTGGAAATTTCGAATGGGTGAAGGAACCGGAAGAGATGCAAAAATGGAGAGACTATCCTTGCAAGTCGATTTGAACTATCCGGAAGAATTACATGATCCACACAACGATTATCCACTAGCTCCCGAACGAATGGAACCGAACGAAGGAGACGAGGAAAAACTCATTCCCAATTTATTTAACAAATATAACTACGTCGTCTACAGCGAGAATTTGAAACAGTACGTCGATTACGGGATGAAATTAGTCGACATACATCGCATCATTCGATTCGACGAAGAGCCTTGGATGAAAAAATACATCGATCTCAACACGAATCTCAGAACTCGAGCCGAGAACGATTTCGAAAAAGATTTCTTCAAACTCATGAACAACTGCGTGTACGGCAAATCGATGGAAAACATCAGGAAGAGAACCGACGTTCGACTCGTCACGTCTGAGAAAAGAGCTAAAAAATTAGTGGCGAGACCCAATTACAAACACCGAACCATATTCGATGAAAATCTAGTGGCCGTTCACATGCAAAAGACGCACCTGAAGTTCGACAAACCGTATTATCTCGGACCGATCATCTTAGATGTCAGCAAGCGATTGATGTACGAGTTTCACTACGATTACGTCAAACGAAAATTTGGTGACAAAGCCAAACTACTGTTCACCGACACGGACAGTTTAGTTTACGAGATAGAGATGAAAGACGTCTACCGAGATATATCTCCGGACGTGGCCTATTGGTTCGGCACAAGCAATTATCCTGTCGATCACCCGTCCAACATTCAATCAAACGACAACAAGAAGGTGTTGGGTAAATTTAAGGACGAGAGCGGCGGTAAACAGATTGTCGAATTCGTGGGCTTGAGACCCAAACTCTATGCTTATCGTCTAGAAGATGATGAAGAGATCAAGAAGTGTAAAGGAGTTAAAGCATGTGTGGTGAAGAAAAACATCTCTTTCCAAGAGTATAAAGATTGTCTCGGAAGTGGATTTCACCGTCAATCTCCAATCGAAGTGATTCGTGGAGAGAGGAATGCTAGCCGTGTCGCACTGTCTCATTCTAAATCCCATGGGTAATTTACTCTTGGATTCTATGATCTTGTAGAGATGCGCTTTCTCCACGATCAAAGGCTCCATGTGCAGAACGAACCACGATATCTTGTGTAGAGTTATCTTACCCGCATCGGTCGCGGTGAGTCTCACTATTGCGTCATCGTTTCCTTTTTGAATCAACGTCAGATTGTGTTTGAATCCGTACATGATCTTGTTGTAATCGTCCGCAAATCCGAAGATGTGTTTCAAAGGTATCCTGAACGAAAACGTTCCTTTAGGTCTGGACGTCTTGACGACATAGTCGAATATCGCGACGGCGCTAGCAGGACCTACGGTGTCTTTCACCCACAACTGATTAAGTCCTCTGGATTTCGAAAAATCATCAGGATACGTCAAGAGTCCGAACATCGTGGTGGCCTGACCGGGATGAAAAACAGATTCTATCTCTTGTCCGGATAGCATGTATTTTATGTTACTGAATAGATGCATGATGCCATTATTGGCAAGAGTAACCGTGTCGTCGTCGGCGTAGTCACTCCCATCTTCCTTGGTGAGACGTCCCTGCACCACTATGTAACTCTCGCTAGGATGTACGAATAGATCTTGAGTTTCAACGTTGATTCTTATCTCTCCCGCATTGTTCAAACTCGTTCCAGTTACTAGTTCATATTCGTGAACCTCATATTCTTGAATACTTTCATCTTTCACTATGCTTTGTGTTATATCTAGTATATTTGTCATTTTAAAGGATTTTTAGTTTTTTTTGTTTATTAATTAACTTGCTTTCTTTATCTAAAAAATAGTTTTTAATTATTTTTTATTATTATTTTTTTCTCTCTTATATATATATTTTTGTAAACAAGAAAATGTCAAAGAGAATAAATAAAAAAAAAATTTGTATTCTTCATCAAAACTTCGTCTTCTGTAATTGTTGTTCGTAAAACTTTCCGATGATCTCTTCTCCATCCAAAGCTTCGATTTCGTAAGTCACCGGATCGGTGTGAAATATTTTGATGATCACGAAGATTTCCGAGGTCCATCGAGGAGTATAACCCTTTTCGAAGTGCTTCTTATAAGCGTAGATTCTCATTTGATCGCCGTCCGCAAATTTCGGCGTTCTAGACTTCTTCCTGATCTTAGATCTCTCGGGATATAGATTTGCGTAGACCCGTTTTTCGTTTCGAGGATCGCTAGCTTCCGCGGGAGTCATCTTGATCGATCTGTATCGGGTGTTATTGTAATCTTTGACCAGACCGTTCAGAGCGTATATGTATTTCTTGGTCGAATTTGCCATGAAGTATCTGTGCATCTTTTCCTTCATCGTTCGATTCCAACGTTCCACCACGCTGGCTTTCTCTTCGTTTTCGATCGAGTAGAGGTCTACCAATCGACGAACGTCCTTGTTGTAGAATTCCTTTCCCTTATCCACCCACAATTTACTCGGTTTTCGAGAAGACGAGTCGAACACGCTCTTCAGAGCCTCGGCGATGCAAGGTCCTGATTTATCCTTCAAAGCTCTGATCCAACTGTATTTGGAAAACACGTCGATGACCGTCAATAGATATTTGACGCCCTCGTTCCACCTCGAAAACGATTTCATGTCGACCAAGTCGGCAGACCAAATGTCATCCAGACCCTTCACGAACACCTTTCTCTTTCGAAATTTACGCACTATTGGTTTGTGTAACTCCTCAGCCAATTCGCTCGTCAATAATCGTTTCTTCTTTTTCAGATGCGTTTTTTTTTTTTGAACGCCCCATCCGAATCGACGTTTCGCACTGATCAGATTGACGACCAGCGAATGTTCCATCTTCTCTCCCCTGGTCGGATTTGATATGCCTCTCAATCTCCCCAACATGTTTTTGTCGCAGACGTCGTTGCGAGTCTTGGTGTCGGGATGTCCGGTGTAGCACAGATCGTGATCGTATGCGGCCGCGTCCACCCTATTCATGGGTTTGCTCCAAAGATTTGGGAGTCAGATCGGCGTTGAGTCTCTTGTTCAATTTCGTTCCGGGTCCCGTGAAACTGTGACCGGGCAGATGCATTTCGAAAGGTAGATTGTTGATCATTTTATTCACGATGCCTTTACCTTTGCTCGCGTTCTTTTGTTTGACGAATCGCGTCTTGATAGAACCACACACGTCGCAAATTCCGCGAAGCATCCGTCTGTCGTTTTTAGTTTGCACTTCTCTAGAATTACTCGTCTCGGTAACTCTCTTACACTTTATTTACGCAATGCATTTTTTAAGAGTTATTTAAATTAATTTTGTTTTTTTATTTTATATATAAATTTAATATTTTTTTTTTTTTTTTTTTAAATTCTGTTCTTATTATATATATATATATAAATTTTTTTTTTTTCAATCGCTGCTCTTGAGTTCTATCATCTTACTGAATTCCTCCCTGGCCTCTTTCCTCCCCTTTTCCACGAGAGAATCCTTCATCTCTTCCTTGATGATCTGACGAGTCTTGATTCTCACAGCTTCTTTCATGGCATCGTATTTCGTTTTCTCGCTCAATATCGCGAAGTATTCTCCGTCCGATATCCTACTGTCTTTCAATGCCATAGAGATCATTTCGGATATCGTGTCGATCTTGGAGTCGGCCAAGACGTGAATCTTGTCGTGTTTCCTTGCCTTCAGATATAATTTCCTACTCAAAAAGTTTCTGAGCGTGCTAAACAATCCGGCGGCGAGAGCCACTCCTTCTACGGTCAACACGATCGGAATGCCGACCACGGTCGACAACAATCCGATGCCGGCCGCGTGTAAACCCATGGAAATCGTGATGAGTGTCGAATCGATCGCGTTGATGAATTTCACGAAACGCGAATACTTCTTCTTGAGGGAACGACGAGAATCTCTCTCTCGAGTCAGATACAATTGGATTCTACTGATTTGATCGATGCGATACCTCTCTCCTCTTTCTTTTTCTTCTAGCGACGGCGCCGTCGGCAAAACGCCGTTTGGCTTCTCATCCTCGTCGTCCACTAACGTCGGATACAATTTATTTCTGGTTCTCATGTTTTTTTGTTTTTTTCTTTCTTTCTTTCTAATATTAGATAAAAAAAATTTATGTGTGTATTTATTTTTTTTTATTTTCTACTCTCCCTTATTTTATATCAACGAAAAAAAACTGAGACGTATGCTTCGTTCAGCAATAATTTCTTGATGCATCCATTGTCTTCTAAAGTCAAACTTCTACGCGCCAATTTCAGTTCTTCCGAATCTGTGGGCCTGTCTCGATTCTTACAGAAGACTAATCTCTTCCAAAACGTGATCACAGCGTTGAATTTAACGCGTTCGAATGCTGGTTCAAAATACATGACGACCATATCTTCCCTTTCCATCGTTAGACACGAATGATTCTCGTGATCGAAGTCTAGATGATCCCGACATCCGACGCATCGTTCTAACAAGTAGTTGTTCGTTCACGCAGATTGCGTATGCTCTCATCAGCATGTTTAAAAGAGGCTCTAATAGTCTGAGAATCGCTCATGATTTACGTATTTTTTTTTTATTATCTATTCGATTTGTTATATTTAATTTTCTAAATAACTATTTATTTATTTTTTATTTTTTTCTCCCCTGTATATATATCAATCAAAAACGTGACAGCGGGCTCGCGAATTTCCAACACACCGACGACAACAACACTCTTCGTTCAGATTGAGTTTACGAGAATCGAGCGATCCGATCGCTCGATCAGCTGAGTTTTGGAGAATTTCTCATAGTGGGGGAATTCCCCTAATAATGTCATAAATGGGAAAAAACCCCACCGCCTCAAAAACAAGGGCGAGTTCTGGACCATCTGTCTCAACACAATTGCGGGTTCTGAATCGCTGATCTAGAGTCCCCAAAACTGTTTTTTGATGATGACTTAGAATTTTTTGCTTTTGATCGCGTTCGCCAACGATGGATCGATGGTCTGATCTGCGATGGGAATGTCGACGAATAATTACGTACAAGATACAAGCGAAGATGTACGATTTCACCCTTTTTTTAAAAATGCACGTTCACCACGAGTATTTGAACGTTAAAAGCGTGATCTAGGAGTCACAACTGTACATGGGGGGGATTCAAGATCATGTACAGTTTTGTGAACAAGCGTGTGATTTAACACTGAATTCCACGTTGGTGAACGCATAGTGTGCGTATGTTGTACACGTACATGTACAAGTGATAGTAAACTCTCCTTTTATACCTACTGTCGCTGCTTCAAAAACGTTCAGCACAATCTATGATACCTAATACGCACCGGTTGTTATTATTAAGTATACAGGAGCAGTTAAACATGCAGTAACCGGTTCTCGTCAGATCACCGAAGTTAAGCAACGTTGAGCCCGGTTAGTCCTCGGATGGGTGACCGACTGAGCGATCGATTCGGACTCCCGCATTGTGTCCTTGGGCAAGGCACTTAACCCCGATTGTCCACATGGGGGCACGGTGACGCCATGTACTAAGGCGTACTGCACGTCGATGATACGCATGTCTTCAACCAATCTAACCCTGCCTGTGCTGCAGTGTGGAGTTGGGGAGCTGGCAGCTGCTCGTCGTTACTCCCTGGTTTTCTCTGGGTACTCTGGCTTCCTCCACTCGTAAAACTGCAACGGTCATGAATAGCCATTGTACATTAGTATGTGACCTTAAACACCAATAAATAAATAATCAGTAAAACAGATTGCAATTTACACCTAACTTGGACATTAACCACACACCATTCACGCCAGTGTGAAAGTGCACTGCCGGAAGAATTGTTTGATGCGGTATTCTATCGATTGTGCACTTTGCATATCTAGAAAACCGACCAAATCTATATTTATACACACAGACTATTGTTTTTTTAACAGTTTCTTTTTTTTAATCTTCTTATTCTCCTGCCTTCTGTCTTCTAAGCACCTTTTTGTCAGCAAGATAACTCGAAAACGAATTGTCCTATCTCGTTGATTGTTGGCATACTGACAGAGAGCCGCAAGTTCTCGCCACCTAATGTTTTTTAGATTCCTGGGGGATTAGAGGTGTCGACGTAGTGTTTTGAAAATGGGTCACGCCCATATCACAGGCCTGGTATTACCTATGGACCTGGGACCATTATCAAATGACTCGTCACTCGATGGAGGTTCAAAATATGGGTCAAGATCACGGAGATCACCCAAATGTTATTGAGCGCATTTTTCAGAATTGCTGGAAATCACTTTTTTGACCCCCTAATGCATTCCCAAAGTCCATACATGCATTTTTACGTAAAACAGTGGGCATGACCAAGCATTTTGAAAGTGGGTCTCGCCCATATCTTAAGCATGGTATGATAAATGGACCAACAGCAAATGAGTCAACACTCAATGGGGAGTCAAAATATGGGTCAAGGCCACTGAGGTCTCCTAGGGGTTATTGAGTGCATTTTTAAGAATTGCTGGAAATGACATTTTTTGACCCCCTAATGCATTCCCGAAAGTGATACATGAATTTTTACACGAAAAAAGTGGGCGTGGGGAAATTTTTTAGAGTGGGTAACACAAATATCTCAAGCATGGTATGATGCATAGACCTGGGACCAACACCAAATTAGACGACACTCGATAGAGGTTCACAATATGGGTCAAGGTCACTGAGGTCACCCAGGGATCACTGAGTGCATTTTTTTCCATATTGCTGGAAATTGCAGTTTTGGACCCCCAAAGCATTCCCCTGGTCGAACCTTTTGAATATTGTGCACATATCTGCCTTTTCTGGTTTCGTAGAAAAGTTGTTCTGATATAGTGAGATACCGCTCCTACACCCCACCCCCACAGCTGTGTGCCTGTGTGGAATGGCGAGTGTCGTCCTTGGAGTACCTAACACAATTATGAAGGAAGGATGGAATATTCAGGTGGTGCTTTTAACTCCCTTAATACTTCAATTTGTGTCCTAAAGGTTTCATTTAATGTAACTCATGGCTGTAAAACGTTTTTATGGTTCTGTCACATTGCCACACAGTACACAAAAGCCAATCTTGAGATCCAACCAACTTCCCATTTCCAGTATGCCTCTAGATGCCGTTCAATGGCTCAGGCAGGAGAGTAGTGACTCACCAGTTACGGCATTGGACTTTAAAATCGAAAGGTCCACGGTAATGCCTCACCAAATGGAACTGCGATGTGTCCTTGGGTAAGACACTCAGTTCTGATTACCCCTGTGGAGACACAACGATATTGTGTACTAAGGCGTACTGCTCTTAGATCGACCAATGCTCACCTTGCTTGTGTGTAGTTAGTATGTTGTGAATTTTGATAGCTGCTCATCGCTGCTCGGCATATGTATTCAGGTACTCTGGCTTACTTCGCCCGTAAAACTGTCTGATACGAGATGAACTTCAACCTCTCAGTCAAAAGTGCTGTCAAACCCCAATAAAAATGGTCAGGCAAATATCTCAAGCACAGTATGTGATAATGTGACCTATACATAATTTCTATCTCCTTCCTTTTGTCTTGACATTAACTCAAATACAAATCATCTGTCTTGGTGTTGTTTGGCATACTGCAGACAGTCACTCGTACTGGCCCAGCTATGTTTTTAGGGCGCTGTAAAGTTTTTTACAACCTCTAATTTCTTTTAACATAAAAGCATCTTAAATAAATATCTGTTTTATATTTATACACACAAGAGAATAATGTAAACAATCAAATTAGACAGAAGTTGCAATAGCTGTCGCACATTTAGTCTTATCAGCTTTTTTGAACAGAATTAAATTCCATCCCCAAACCAAGTTGAAAGAAACTCTTCGAGTTGCAAGAACATTTATTTATTATGCAGCTCTATCTTAGAACACTTGATTAATTCTTGTTGAATAAAGAACCCTTCACATTTCATTGCATGCTTAATATTTTTTTCCATTCTCAATCATAACTCAAGATCAACACGTTTCGGGCCGAGTGGTTAGAGGCTTTCTCGAAACACTTATCATAATTATGAATTAATGAAATGCAATATTTAAATGGTCTGTTTTTAACCCTCTTCCTGCGAAGAACAAGAAGCTTCAGTTAACTTATGACTGTAGAACGTTTTGCACGCTTCCTGCCATATTGCCGGTCTTTACACAAAGCCATTCTTCAGGATTCCACTATCTTATTTTTTGTATGCATTGTTTAGGGCACTAGATGCTCTTTTAAGAGTAGGCCTTCAAATGAGCTCGTGAGGCCTTTATGGTTTTTATGACAATATCTCTGATATAGAGTCTGTGCACCCTTTGTCGGCGCTATAACTCAAATACGAATCGTCCTATCTCTATGCGCTTTGGCATGCTGGTTGACAACAACCAGTTTCCACTCATCCATGTTTTTTTCATCTCGTTCTGGGTCTTGGTTGTGCAGCTCGTTTGGGGCCTTGGGTGTGATCCAGTAGGCCGATTGCCTTAGAGTCTTCTAGGTCATAATAAATATTTGCTGTCATCACCAAAAATGACAGATCTGGAGTTAGTGGAGCCATTACTTTGAAGTGGGTTGCGCTCATTCTCCAATGTAGATGTAGACATGGGACTACACCGACTAAGTTAAAAATTGCTGTTGATTCAATATATGGTCCACCTGAATGAGGTCACCAAGTGCATAATATTCAGAAAGACTGGGAAATGCATTTTATTACACCTTAATGCATTTCTAAAGTTTATGAATGTATTTCATGACTCAAATTCGTGGACAGAGCCAAAAATGTCCATTTTTGATTCGTGTATGGAACCCTTTGAATGCTGGTCACATATATGCCTTTTCTGGTTTCTAATAAAAATTGGTCTGATTCCTGTATCAATATCTGTAAATAATGTTAATGAAAACCCATTTCTGATTTGTTAAAAATATTTTACTCCGGAAAATAAGCCTCCATAAATTCTCTTTCTGTTGAGTTTATTCCTGATACTTTAACCCTTTTCACACAGACTTAAATTTACTGGATGCAGTAAATTCTGTTTCTCCAGTTAAATTATATATTTACATCCAGCAATATCTGTAATATTTCCGAATACAGTTCTATTTTGGTGGAGTCTGGTATTGCCTGATTGTGCTTGGTGTTCAGTATCACCCCGCTTTTTACCCTCGAGTCCTGTCTTCTGAATCGGACATACCAAATACCGGGCAGTATAAAAATAAGGAAAATAAATGAAAATAAAGACCATAAGATAGTATACTGAGATGATTTAAATGTACATTGTCAATTTGGGCCAAGATGGAATTATGACCAAACGGTCCGCCTGCAAAGTGGAACCACGCGTTACTTTCACTGGGGAATCACTCACTCAGGTGCCTACACAGGTGTTAGCACTTTCTGATAAATAGAAATTACCGTCCCCTGGAACGCCGCCGTGGCAACGTCTCGGAGAGAGTGAATATTTATTTGCCAGAGGGAGCTTGTCAACGGAGGGCCAAGGCTGGGGTTGATCAACCTTGCTGGGGACCTAAGATACTCTTTCACCGTGGACAGGGGATTTTCACTAGCTCACTTTTGTAAATCGCAATTGCTTATTCACAAACCACAGAGTAGCGCCGCGCTTTAGTCAATTGCTTTCAACGGTAATGACCTAGCACGGACTAATTTCTTGGCGGGGCTGGGGTTCCATCAATTCCTAGGGTACTCAGGGCTTCTTCATTAATAAGATAAAGATTATTAACAATCCAACAATTTTTATATATAAATCTTCTATATTCTTATTTACAAATAGCCAACAAATCCTAAATAAATAATCTCAACACTACTGAAATGAGTTTTGTGACTAGTCACTGAATCCCACCGAAAACAAGTACTAAAATATCATCTAAAATTAAATTGTTTCCCAAATTTATATTCGTAGAGAAAGGTCGAAGCTGCGACAACTGGTAAGAAATCACGAGATCTTTCACTCAACCGCTCATGCGCGCATTTATCCTGTTGCGCCTACCACATTATGGGGAATTACCTTTAATACTAAATTTCACCCTTTAGAATATCTTATCACCTACAATTCCTGTTAATAGTGCTTCTAACTCGCAATAATAACAACTGATCATCTAATAACACAGATTCACTAATACACTTAAAACTGTTAACTAATAACTATGTAACTACGACGTGTTATCACAACTAAATACTATAAACTAAATACTACATATACTCATCGATTCTTCTTCGGCGTCTCCCTTCGATGCAAATCATCAGATCGGGAATCCTGTCGTCCAAATGACGGCTTACCGGAACCACACAAATACATTAACTCTTTACTACACCGCGTGAATTAACGATTATCCCATCCTAGCGAGTCTGTCCTGAGGTAAACTCGAGGGGTCTTATATAGACGCGCGCATCACCTATCAAAGACTTGATTTGGGCAAAGGTGCTAATTTACAAAAGACGGCTTTGATGACTTGCAGTGACATGAACTGACTTTTCAATAAGTTCTAATTTGGAATGCATTGTTTACACAGTCCCTGCATGACAGCGACTGAACAAAGAACACTTTCCGAATACGAACTTAATTAAATTAATGCGCTTACCCAGTTTACTCACACTGATTATTAAAAAGTTTCTTTCTTTCATTCATTCTAAATAACTCGAATTGTTTACTTATTTTAAAAATTTAGAATAAACTTAAAATAACAACCCTGTGATAGAATTATGCGTTTTCTGAAGACTGGAATGTACCGCGTCGATTGAAAACTTCTGCTCGGTATCTGGGTTGAACAAAAATCCAATTGACACATAAGGGCTGCAAGCTGAGAGGTTCTCAGTTCGAATCCCAGCTGCGGCAACCGCGTTGTATATCCTTGGGCAAGACACTTCACTCCAATTACCCACTTGGGGCACGGTGGCGTCGTGTACTAAGGCGAACTGCACGTCGATGATTCACTTGCCTTCAACCAATGCTAACCCTGCTTGTGTGGAGTTAGAATATTTGGGAGCCTGACAGTTCGTCCCCTGAGTTCCAATGTGTTCTATGTGCCTACAGGCACATAGAACACATTGTAACTCAGGAGACGAGTTGCTCGCCGTTGCTCGGTGGTTCTCTCCGAGTACTTCTGCTTCCTCCACCCGTAAAACTGTCCGACACGAGGTGACCTTGGATGTCGGGGTGTATAATAATTTAATGCGAATTGGCGAACTTCATCATTCGCCCCTCTGACTTCAGAGTGTGAAGACGCATTGATTGAACTCTCTGAATGGGTACGTTGGAGATCCCAGTAAAACTAAAGAAAACCATATCAGCTCTGAGCGTTTCTTGACCTCTCACCTTTCTCCGGATGAAAGGCAAAAGCGTCTACCTGACCCTGGAATTTGAAATGGAAGACACCACCGTACCACCCTCGTGGAGAGGTATATTTATTTATTTATTTATTTATTGATGTTTAAGGTCACATATTTATGCACAATGGCTAATCATGACCGTTCGTGGAGAGGTAGTACCTTTGGTGATAGGACATCCTCTCACACTGGTCCTCACCCGAGGGAGTCTGGACCAACAGAGAGAAGAAAGAAGAATAGAAGGAGGCCATCCACCAAGTAGGGACGCCCGGTGCCTGGAGGTTTTTTCTGTAGAAGAATGGAGACAAATGTGAGGAAAGGAGAGAGGCTGAAACAACCGCCAACTCCCCCCTACACCCACAGGTCAGCCCATCCAACTACCAGTTCCCTCATCGGAATCGACGGATGTGGAACGTCCTGTGCAGACTGAGTCGGAAATGAAAAGTGCTTTCTCCTCACTTCCCAATCCTCACTCGACTCTCCCTCTGGACCACGGATTGCCACCACCAAGCCTCACGAAAACGAAAAATCCAACCGAAAACCTAATGGAAAAGCTACTGAGAATACAAGCTATAGCAGACGAAGCTACAAGGTAATCAGACTGGCTCGCAGAAAAAATACAGAGAAGCCAGCGAAACCAAAGAAAACATCGAGCAGGAAAAAAAGAGAAAACTACACCATCTTACACCATCCTAAGGAGATCACCACGCCCCAATGCTCACCAGCCATCACAAAAGACAAGAAAAAGAAATCAAAGAAAACACGCCTACGATAAGGACAGCGCCATCTCCCGACACCTACAAGTAAAGATACGTGGCAGACTATACTTGTCTGGAGCTACTAGCTCCACACGCTGCGACTGACAATCAAAGACCACCGTCAATTAACGGGGTCGAAAGGTGTGGAACCAACCCACAACGTCTCCGCGCGCCTTCGGTGCGCCGAAACCATTCTTCTACTTGACGAACTTCGGACGAATCTTCGTGACAGCCTGATGAATCTAATTCCCAAACTTGAATTAGATCAGTGTTGGTTATAGACGTCGCATCACCGTCAACTCGAATTAAAAGCAAATGAAAAATGATGATATGCTAATCAGGAATATACCGAATTTCGAGACGTAATTTCAATTTTCAGTAACATTCGCAGTGGAGATGAAATCGAGTCGACAGTGATTCGTCGTCTTTTCCCAACACGGATCTAATTCGAATTTGGTCCGTGGTTCAGGGGAGGGGGGGGGGGGGGGGGGTAGGAGGCCGCCAACCAAGCTTTTCAGACACTACACGGCAAGTTTCTTTTAACACATTTTGCGACATGTTACAATATTTATATTAACCTTTGCTATTGAGAAGCTAATAGAAGATCAGAAAAGAATGGGGTCCTACTAAACACCGAGGGATACCGAGGTATACCGAGGTAAAGGAAATAAGTAAGTAAGAGTTGTTTAAAGGGTTTAAATATATGTGCAGACATATAATTTAGTCCTTTGAAGCAATCTCTGTCATACAACCGTTGATTTATTCGACTAAATGCAAGATATATGGACCGAGCTGTCGCCGAAAACTGTCCCTCGATATTTAGTAAGTAACTTTATAACTAATAGGCTACCTCGGTGTATCACTGTCTGGATGAATCTCCTAAGCACTAATTGGGTATCACAACACAGATCACCACCATTTGATGAAAATAAAAAAAACTCCCGAGTCTTTTTGGCATTGTTGGCGTGTGAAAAATGAGATTAACAATTCACCGTACTGTAGCTTTTCCAGATGCGGCCGCTGTAAATACTAATTACCAAGCTACCTACTAAATACCGAGGGGAAGATTTTCCAGCGAACGCTATTCCTTTAGCGCCCATAATTCTCAAATATAGTATTTTTTAAAAAGTACTTTTTGCACGGGTTTGTTACCAGACATGTAACTTAAAAATGAAACGGAAATATATATATTTTTTTTGTATTTTAGAAAACAAGAGATGCTATGCTCCAGGGGTAGGGCGGTGGGAAATTTCTGCTTTTGAGGCTGCTGGGTGGCTGAAAATGACTGGTTTCGGCATTTTTTCATGCAATTCTGCAGGTTGAAGTTTTGCCTTTGACAATAAATTATTCCACCCTGACCCACATTCAGATTGCCGTAAAGTGGACCCCACTCGAAGGTGGAGAGTGGAGGAGCTCTGTATACCGGAAAGTAGCAGCAAACTGCTTAGTGTAAGAGAGACAGATAAACTGATTCTGAAGGGGAGGCGAATCCTTAACCAAATGAAACTTATAGGGAGGAGCAGTTTCAATAAGGTTTTCGCGGGGAAAACCATTTGGGAAATGGTGGGTCTGCCAAGTATAACATATGGTACGGAAGTGGTACCCCTAAACCAAACGGCTGTAGAGCTTGGAAACCCTGCAGAACGACGCAGGCCGATGGATAACGGACCGAATTATGCCGCAGCACTAGAAGCAATCAGGAACGAGCTTGGGTGGATGAGGACAGGATAGACTTATTGAAACTCGGTTATCTTAATTATTTGCTAGCTCTCTCTCACAGCTGTTGGTGTAAAGTAATGTTCCAGAGTATTTTCACCTCTAATACCAAGACAGGGCGGATGGTCCAAGTGAGGGAGCTAATAGAGAACTACTCATTGGAGATCTCGGACCTAGACGTAGGGGCACCCAGGGTAAAAAAATCGCCAGAGAAAAAGTCATGGAGGATGGTAACCTTAATTGGCGAGGGGGGGGGGGGGGGGGGGGTTAAAATCTAAGAGGTCTTTGGGTGGCCTGCGTGATAAAGAGAAGCCACTTACCTTGATGGTACTTTTGGGTGGGTCACTGTTGTTCAAGCCGAGGTCGCGTTCCCTGGAGCTGAGGGGAAAAATTGGGAAAAACAGTGAAAAGGAGTGCCAATTTTGTAATTTAGGTGTGGTGGATACCCTGGAACACTTTCTTCTAGAATGCCCAAAACACCAGTCTAAAAGAATCAGATTCACTGGGAGTATAATGTGGAAGTGGGGCGGGAGGGTAACAGGACGAAACGGCCCAGATTGACTTTGGTCATACCGGCCCAGATTTGAAGACGAATCGGCCCAGATTTCGAGACAGAACGGCCCACATTTTGGGGCAGAACGGCCCACATTAAAAATTATTTCCTATGCTCCCATTATTTTTTTTTTACAAAAGTTATTTGGATGTAGCAAAAAGAACTTGTTAGAATGGGGTGGGAGTTGTGACCGCTTAGATTTTGCCGCGATTATTCGCGTTACCGGTTCACACCACGAGGAGGAACTAAGCTGGACTTACGTGAACCATCTTAAATAAAAGAAAATGATTAGTTTCTGTTCATCTGAAATAAATGAAAAATTAAATTAATTTCTGGTCATCTGAAATAAATCGAGAAAAAATATATTAGTCATTGTTCTGTTGTTTTCCTCGGAAAAAAAACCCCAAAAGTGGATTGGTCATCTGAAATAAACTAGAAAAGAATATATTAGTCGCTTCTGTTTCCTGTTCACCTAAAACTTGGAAAAAATATTATTAGTTTCTGATAGAAATATACTCAGCACGGGGCGTAGATGCGGCTATAGCGTTTCAGCAGGTCACTCGTCATATCATGGCTTCCATACTGTTCCTACAACTCCATTTACTTTCCTTGTGCCAACAACATGTTTCGTCTCTGGTGACGTTTCACCTTCCCTTATTTGATGAGCTTGCATTGTGTTGGAAGTGCGCGTCCTTCGTCAAACAGTAAAACTAGTAGTAACAAGTAAAATGGCAAGTTTCCCTTCTTTGCTCGGCGATTAAGTCCATTATACGTACGTGCATGCTTGTTTGTTCTGATGGACCGTCCATAAACACACCACGTCTGCACTGGCCACACTGTACTATCTATCCACGTATGTTCTACATATTAAAAAAATCTAGCCATTTCATCTGCTTTAGGGTCTACTTTGGCTCGTAACTCTTCAAATGCTGGCCTAATGCCATCCACAGGTAACATGGGCAAAGCAAAAACCTTTGTCAAAAGTTTGTATACGTTGTCTCTGGCATAATAGGCACTTTGTTATTTGTTCGTAACACTTTTTTCATGTTTTTGCGTCAGTTACTAAGTTGGTGTGACAACTGAAATAACACATTAATTATTATTATCGTTGGTGAAGAACAAGTACTCTCGATAACTGTAATTGGGACATACTTTTTGCCGGTAAAAAAGATGGTATCCGGTAAAAAGGACGTAAGTGTATAAAAACTACGTTTTAAAGTACTAAATGTACCTTTGAATGTGTGAAAATTGGCAATTTAATGAAGGGTAAGCAATAATAAATATATATAACGAAGATTAAGAATTGTTTGTTTTATTGTAGACTATTTTCAAGAGAAAATAGATCATTTCGCTATCGACACTGATCGACACGCCATTTTGTGCAAGGAAAACAACGAATTAGCTGAGGTGCACGATGGAGTGAATATTATCATACTTCCTCGACGGGTGTAACAAATTCGTGTGCGTAACATTTAGATCTTTCTGTTCATTGCGAGACTGTTTTTGGACAGAAATCATTTATAATTTGAAAATAGTCCACAACAAAACGAACAATACTTAATCTTCGTTATATATATTTATTATGGCGTACGCTTCATTAAACTGGCAGGGAATACGCCCAATTCCATAGTTCAAGCCTTTGAAATATGTCAGCGTTATATCGATCTTGTCCCCTCCCCCATTTCGAAAACATGGGAAATGGATTATATATCCAGCAGGGGTGTAGCCAGGATTCTATAATGGGGGGGCGGGGGGGGGGGGGGGGGCAACCATGATATTTGGAAGGTCGTTGTGAGGTCCCACCCCACCCCGAAAAAGATGAAAACTGTCACATACTGTTTTTAACCCCTACCTTTCTTCAGGAGTACCTGAATCGATTTGCCCCTGATTCTAGCAGCTTAACCTTCTTCTCCATGGTAGGGAGGGGGAGGGGCGACGGGGGGGGGGGGGGGGGCTCCCAAATGCAAACTCCTTTATTGTTTTTAACCCTCATCCATGCCTTCGATTGGGGATCCTCACTCTGCCACTGGGGCCACCGTTGATATTGTATTTCGAGAATGCCATGGTTTATCGTGGCACTTTTTTTTAAGTGAAACGCGTGAGAAACTTGATCTCCCCAATGACGGAAGGCCGGCGATACGGTGTGCGAATAGTAAAAGCGGAGAGCATGGGGACTGGGTTTAGTGGTCAGTGTCATTCAGTGTTAGTCTGTTAATCGTGTATGGACTGACTTACATGAACCGGGGATTGGGGAGGCCCCACAGCGACCACATCATAAAAGGGCCCATATAAAGTTTAAAAAACACAGTGTAAATCAGCATTTGAATTGCTGGTTTTGTTGAATCCACCCCGCCCCCAACCTTTTCCCTAATAAACATGTGGAAGGTTGAGTTGCTGGAAAATAACTGACACTTGTAGAATATTCAAATGTCTGATATATCTGTCAAAATATTCTATCGTAAGATCTTCTTTCAGCTTGGGATATCTTCCAATCGGTTTATTTCAAAGTAATGAAAAAACAACTGCAAAACGAAACTGACATCTGAGCACAGTCCCTACTGCTTTTCTCTGACAGACACTGACGCATTAGGCTATCTTGAACTTGCACTCCAAGATTGGGCATCAAGTAATTGGAAGAACTCCAAATCTATTGGTTGTTAATTCCAGTCGCTCACTATACATATTGTGTAATCATAATAACAAGTGACCTGAATAAAACCAACATTGAAAAAATACAACGGGTCCAAAATCGTGCCTTGCGCGTGGCTCTGCGCAAGCCCACGTGGACATCGATAAAACAACTTCACGAGATAGCAAAAATAGACACTATAGCAATGCGCTTAAAAGATCTTCAAAGCAAAACTCTAATGCGCATCGCGTCCTCAATAGGAAAACTAAATAATCTGGGGCGTGTCCATAGAAAGGGTTAAAGATTACATCATTGCGATGGGGTGAGCCAGGCATTCTGTGACATTAATTCAGAACTGGCTGCGGGTGACACGATACGCACGAAAGCTTGCCTCTTTTACCAGTGGGAGTTGCAAATAACGAGGAAAATCTCCACCTGCTGCCGGGTCCCCCTCCCCGAGATATAAATTTCGGGGGAAAAATGCTGGCTTCCCGTTCCACATGTCACTGGTTGTCACGGACGGAATAGTTGTAAATTAAAAACCGCATTGCTCTAATTTCCAGCTCTCTATCTTTCTATCTCCTCTATCTCATCAGACACACGACCAAACTGAATTACAAACTATGAGGGATTGAAACAATCCTCATACAAAGATGTGCAGAAAACCTAACATGACCAAGGCAAGGATTGAAACAGTCTTGCCAGCAAACAGCCCTTTTAAGGGCTTTTTAGGGGTGGGGGGTGGGGGGGGGGGGTCATTTGGAATTCCCCGAAGGATGACCAAATACCTCATAATCACATACGGCATCCTATCTCCCAGAAGGCGTGATGGATGACTCCCGGTTTTTCAAACTAAACTGTTGGAGCTTTCTCCACTCCTTTTTTGTAACCGCTATGATCATATACCGGGGCCGCTACCAAACCGGCGTTGCTGTTTGGTTTTCTTTTCTCTTCTTCCCTTAAAGTTTCCATCGCACAACATTATATTCTGGCTCGCCGCCATGGTGGGACTCAAACCTCTAACATCGCCAAGCTGGAGTCGAATAGAGCCCACTATCTAATAGTCTTAATGGCGTTGAGGGATTGATTATTGACAATCTATCACCCCGACGTAAACTGCCGGGAATTATAACCGCGTGCATACCCGCTCAGACGCCATCTGAGGCAATAGGAAAGCTAGGCATGTGTGATCCAAGTGAAATAACATAAGGTTAACCGGGTCGCAAGAGATTTGTAAATCCCACATCGTCCCTGCGCTCCTTCGGCGCGCTAAAACCTTTCATTCATTCAGTTGAGAATTATTTTCACCACTTCACACAAATTCATTATGGAGTTTATTAAAAACAACAAAGCAGGGCAAAAACTCATTTTAGATGGCCACATGTATACCAAGAAGTACTCGCGTAAAAATACTGTCAGATGGGAATGTTCCAGCAGAGCTGCATATCACTGTACAGGCGCAGTTACAACTGACCTAGAAATGAACTCTGTCAAAAGCTCAACTCCTTATTCGCATAGTCCTAGTGACTGCACATTGGCATCTACTAAGTTACGTGCACAGATGAAAGAACAGGCTTCAAATTCTCGTGGTACATTAATCAGCTGATAACAGATTCCATTGCCTCATCTCAAATTGATGTTCGAGCAGCTCTTGGTGATGCAGACAGTGTGAAAGGCACTCTTCGGCGTGAACGTGCAAATATCTTCCAAAAACTCCAAGGTTGATAACCTGAATGCGATCGAGTTTGATAACCTCCTCTGCGCGAATGCGATCGAGATTCCGATTCCACATCTATGAAAATGTCTATTCGTTTCGGCGCCATTACCGGGTTATCGTTTTTACTGTTTTTTATTTAATGCTCAGGCATCAATTCACGCTGAAAAATTAAGTCATATTCCCCTGTCGGTCGGCGAAACGAAATATCAAAATGATATTTAGAAATCGATATTTCATCGTAGGTTCGGATGACGAATCACATGTACTTTAAACGAGTCAGCACATCAGTAATGAATTCCAGAGTCCCAAATACAAACGAATTCGAATAATTGATAGTGACAGTGACTAAATCAATTCATTAAATCAGCGGTTTCAAAGTTTGACTTTCTCATTCACCTTCCAGCGAAAAGCCGAAATCACTTTCAAATTTCTTCAGTTCAACTTCACACGTCTTCAGTGCATTGAGTTCAAAAAAAATAAAATGACGTGTCTTGTTATTGAAAATAAGAAAGTGGTGTTTTTTGTTATTGTTCTATTTCTTCGAAACACATTGCGATTATTTCAATTCGCCAGCCTTGGTAAATCGTAAAGTTAGGGGAGAAATAAGACGGGACTACTTTTTGTGCGGATATTCACACATTCCAATGGTTGGAGTTTGGTTGTTGTAATTTTTGTATGGACGCCGGTTCGGCACATAAATTTTGCGCCTTAATGGCAAATAAAGGCCACAAATTGGAGAGTTTGTAGTCGTAGAGCATTAAATAAAAAGAAAATTCGACTGCGTCGCTCGTGAAGATCCTCATATTTCTTTGTAGCCACTCACGAGATATTTTCGGTATTCATCAAATTTTCGTGAATATCCTCTATATATTTAGACAAAAACATGGACGATATCGAAACGTTTGTTGACGCTTCGCGAGTATTCAAATAATGATAATTAATGGATAAAACACAGTTTGGATCAATAAACACTGCAAAAATGTAAGGAAATACGTGTACTATCGAATGCAGCCGGCAATAAGGGCGAAAGTTTGAAATATTCTTATTTTCGAGTTTTGAGTTCCCATAAAAACTGGATGGGAACTTTTTCTATAGGATTGAATGGGAAGAATCTGAACGACGACACCCACATAAAGAAGACAAATGCAAAAGCAAATAGCACTCTCGGCTTCATCAAAAAAAAATCTGAAACACGCCCCCCAAACCCCTAAAAGAAACAGCATTTAAGTCACTGGTTCGCTCGAACTTGGAATACGGATGAACAGTGTGGGACCCCTATCTACAAAAAGACATCCAGAAATTAGCTGAGGAATTCAAGAACTCTTTCTTCCCACGCACGATCTTGGATTGGAATGCCAGTATCTAGACCGCCATTGACACACTTTGTGTCATGGTCGCAGAGCGCAACTAACTACCACCATCCTTCCAACCTTTGTTATAAAACGGGGTAATACTTTTTGCCGGTAAAAAGGACGGGAAAAGGACGGTAAGTGTATAACCCCCCCCCCCCCCCCCGGGCCCACCACTGGGAGCGATGCAGTATATTTATTTTATGTAATAAACCTTGCAGGAAAGAAGAACAGAAGTAAATTAATTCTTATAGTCGCTTTTGTCTATGCGGTTCTGGAGGGGGGGGGGGGGGGGGTATTTAGTATTTTTCTCCTAAATATCAGACCCCCCCCCCCCCCACACACCTCCAGAACCTCTCAGATTTTCCCCAAAGAACCTCCTCTGAGTTACATTTACTCATTGTTTTCGAAGAAAAGATTCCATTTCCAGACTGTTTTAGAGTTCTGTGGAAAACTGAAACATGATTTATTCTCAAATTCGCTCTCATTCCAGCTGAACATTTAAAATTTAGTCAAGGGAGTTAACTCGGAATTTTGCATTCACTGATTGATTTGGCTAATCAAGCTCGAACCTACATCATTGCTCGAGTATCGAAAATCAAGGCCTTCTCGCCCGAGAACCGCGACAGGGAACGTGAAACAAGCAGCACGTTCCCTGACCGCGACAAATCAGCGGCCGGCCAAAGTGTTATTATTATTATTATTTCTACTTGGTCAGATAGGGTTATATGTTTTTTGTGGATTTGGGAAATGTAGTAATACATGTTATGGGTTAGATAACTAAGTTACAGAATATTTGGAATTGAAGAGTTATGGCACGTCATTTTTTTGGAAATGCCCGGGAAATGTGAATCGAAAGCAAAAGTAAACCGGAAAAAAGTATTTTTCTTGGAAATTATTAAATTTCCCGCCAATTATAATTTTGTTACTAAGACCGTGCTATTACTAACACAATTCTGTACAACACACTATGACGGTAACGAAGGGTTCAGATCGCATATAAGGTGAAATTTGGAGCAAATCAGGTCTTGGGGCGCTTTTTCTGGTATTTCTATTTTTACTTCGGCATCAACATTCAACGAGACAGAAGAACGTAGGGTAAAATTATTACAACTTCACTTTTTAATGTGCTATACAAGTGAGAGAAATTTGTTTCTTTGAAATTCCCACCTCTGATATTGCTTAAATTCAAATTAAATATACACAAATTGTACATCAAAATGAAGGTTGAGATGTGTAGAACGCGAGAAATATATATGCAATCAACTCCTCTCTTGGCAGCAGGTAATGGTTCGGTAACAACTCGGGATCGGGAAGACTCGTTCCCGGGAAGTTTCGTCCCCAGGCAGTTTCGTCCCCAGTTAGTGGGAAGTTTCGTCCACGGTACTTGTTATATTATAAGCTTAGGGCTGGTGAGGTTATTGTAAGGTTAGGTACAAGTAATAGTATCTTTCGATTAATCACATTTTATTCAATTTTTATTCAATGATTCACAGGTTAAAAGCACTTATAACAACAAAAGGACATGCAGTAAAAATATAATACGATGAAAAATGTAAGATTGTTTACCGGTAACAATTATTTTACAAACAGAGAAGCACATACATCAAAATAACACACAATTACATTAATAATCAAAATACATGGTAAATTAATATTGGGCTTACGTGAACCAACTCCCCGTATATTAAATACAGTGGCAAATCTACAATAACTACAAGGAACGCAATATATTTTGCATTATTGCATATTCATTTAAGTCGACCGAGTCGCTAATGTACAGCATTGAAAAAAATCCAATGTCTGAATTAAATAATAAAAAATTCCAATGTAAGACCAGTACTAATAATGCAATTAAAATATTTACTTTGTGGAATGTTGGTAGTGCAGGTTCGATGCCGCAAACGTCTGCAAACATCACAATCAACATCTTGCTGTCTTGATCTAATGTTTCTTCCACATTCTAAACATGGGTACTCTGTCATAGAATTCGGTTCTCTAAGGTTGTAAGGCATGTTGAGAGATATGAGGAAATAATGAATTGCACACCTTAATATACCCAGATAAAGCCATGCATGATGCATTCTATTCAAGCTGACAATATGGTGCTATATTTACAATTTCAATGCATATTTTTCTTAATAGGGAAAAATAAAGTCAGAAGAGTCACATTCCACGCATACACATACATATATAAACATGATAGTACTTGATTTAAAAACTTTTCGAATATATCAGAATTCTATACAATTTACCATTCAAGTGGGAAGTTTCGTCCTCTCCACAGGAAACTACCCTGATTTTTTTTTCATTCCAAGAATTTTAAAATTAATTTAGTTGTATTGTTAATATCTTTGTGAGAAATTTTTTTTCTTCATAATCCTCAAAATTTAATATTTGAAAATTATCCAGAATTATATCCACATAAGCAAGAAAACGTCCACCAGCACTAAGATGTGATGAATTGACTGGAAAATACTTTTTTCACTTTCAGGATTTTTTTTTTCAGCGGCTAGGTGCTTATTAAAACGTGTCTATGTGTACTTATTTGTTTTGTAAGAAGAAACAATTCCCAATGGTTTTTGCACTGAGTTAATTGATGTTAAATATAATAAATAAAAATTGGATCTCAAGTTAATAAAATTATGTTATGTACTTTCATTGTTTGCTAGATTTCCGTGTATTGTAATTTTGTATCTTGATATGATGTATGTGTTGTAAGTAATATATATATAATATTAATGTTCTGTAAATAATATAATAAAAATTGGTTTGGAAGTTAATAAAAAATTCTATTTAGCACTTTCATTGTTCGTTTCTCATTTATAAGGAACACCTCCACATTTTCAATGTAAGTTGGAAATTGGGCTGAGTTGTCCCGAGGGCAAGTTGTCCCAAGGCCGAGTTGTCCCGTTCAACAGGCAACACTGGTTCCTGGAAGTCTGCTATTGTAGTCGTACCAGAACCGATAAATCAGATAATAAAATAATATTTCAGGCAAACAACTCGTGGCCAAATGTGCTTCAGATATCCCAGAACAAAGCCAGGACATCAAAATTCTTCGAAATGCAGCAACAGAGCTGCATGGAGGTAAATTCCCAAACTTACTGCTTTGTTTACATTATAAATTTATTTTCGATTTCTGATCAAAGTCATTAGTGTAAACAATATTTATTCAAGAAGATTTGTCATATGCATACAGTAGATAATAGCATAACAGGACAGTAACAGATGGTTCAGTTATATACAATATAACAATAATGATCATGATAAATAAATAATAATAATAATAATAATAACACTTCACCCGGCCGCTGATTTGTTGTGGTTATCGGCTGAGGAGGCCTTGGTTACCCCTGTACTCACAACTGCCTCCCTGTTTCCACGCTTCTTCTCTCCTCCAACACTCGGAGATGGGCTGCTTGATAACATCCCTTGCCCCATTCTTCCCTCAATCTCTCCGATTCACATTTTAACCCTCTCCTTTGAGTCTCTCACCAACCACATGTCCTTCATTCTCCCATCCCACTTCCCCATTAATGGCATTATACTTGCAGTAAATCTTATTCTTTTAGGCTGGTATTTTGGGCATTCTAGTAGAAAGTGTTCCAGGGTCTCCACCATGCCTAAACTACACATCTGGCACTCCTTTTCACTGTCTTTCCCAATTTTTCCCCTCAGCTCCAGTGACCGCGACCTCAGCTTGAACATCAGTGACCTCCGAAAAGTGCCACCAAGGTACTCTTCAAAACCAGTCTTCTCTTTATCACACAGGCCACCCAGAGTCCTCTTTGATCTGACACCCTCTCGTCAATTAAGATTACCATCCTCCAAGACCCTTTCTCTGATGATTTTCTTACCCTGGTTTTTCCCTATGTCTAGGTCCGAGATCTCCAAAGAGTAGTTCTCTATTAGCTCCCTCACTTGGACCATCCACCCTGTCTTTGAGTTGAAAATACTCTGGAACATTACTTTACACCATTGACTGGCGGGGAAATTTACCAAATAAATAAAATAATCGAGTTTCAATAAATCTATCCTGCCCTTGATCCTCATCCACCCAAGCTTCCCCCTGTTTGCTTCTAGGGCCGCAGCATTACTCAACCCAGTTATCTATCAGCCTGCATCGTTCTGCAGGGTTTCCAAGCTCTTTACAGCCATTTGGTTTAGGGGTACCACTTCTGTACCATATGTTACACTTGGCTGACCCACCATTTCCCAAATGGTTTTCCCCACGAAAACCTTATTGAAACTGTTTCTCCCTATAAGTTTCATTTGGTTAAGGATTCGCCCCCCCTTCTGAATCAATTTATTTGTGTGGTTTCAGTAGATGCCTCTTCCTGTGATGTTTATATTTACCCCCAGATACTCGTAGTCACCCACCTCTCCTACACTAAGAAGTTTACTGCTACCTTCCGGAATACAGAACTCCCCCACTCTCCACCTTCGAGTGGGATCCACTTTGTGGCCCACAGGTATAACTTTGCTCTTGCTTTCATTAAGTTAGAGGCACCATTTGCTCCCATATTTTCCAGCATTTTCGCTAGCCCCTCTTCTCTTTCTGACACAAGCACCATATCGTCTGCAAAAAAATAGCCCTGGGATCTTTAAGTCTCCAACTGCTACCCCACATCACTATGCAGGAGTTCATCTCCTAAACCTTTGATGTACAATGCAAAAAGAATTGGCGAAAGGATACACCCCTGTTTTAGGCCTATCTCCATGGCACACGTCAAGGATTCAACAGAAAACCTTGGGCTTATACGAGTCATCTTCTTGGATCGGAATCACCTTTCATAAATAGATAAATAAATATGATGACATTAATCAGTGGTAGGGCTCGCATATCACAGTCTGAGGGGCATGCACACATTTGAAGGCGACATTTGCTATGCTGGTTTCAAACATAGAACAAATTGATCAAAAGGCCCCTCCCGTCAGGCAGCGATATGCGAGATTGTTTAAACTACACAAACAGATGGAAGTAGTAGTGAAAGTAGGCAAAAGAGAAAAACAAAAAAGAAAAGAGACAAAAACGAGAAGAGAGCAAGAAGAAGAAGAAACCATGTCAAATACATGATGCATTGCATGTGGACAAGATGAGATGCTCCGTATAATTGAACACCTGATTCAAAAATATGATATTGAGTTTGGAGAGTTTGTCCTCTAAGGAAATGATACTGAGGGAAGAATTTGAGGTCATTGAATGCAAAACCCATCGATATACAATGCCATCTAAAATCAAATAATGAGAAACATTGCCTTAATACACATACTATTGTCATATAGAAACTGCGCAGTTTACACATTCTATGCAATGTATAATGACACCTGTTAAAATATCTTAGAATTACAATTTTGTTTTTCGATGGAAATTTGTGGTATCGAGTGATTTGTACATGTGTGTCAGACATGGAATCCATCTTCAATATAAAATGCAGACAGTGCTGTCCTTTTCCCAAGTGCAGTCCTATCGCTTCACTCCAAAGTGTTTTGAATGCCTAGCTTTGTTCTTGGATATATGAAGCACATTTGGTCGCAAGTTATTCTCCGGAAACAATTTCCCTCCTTAGATTGCTTAGGAGTGCAATTGCACCTGGAATTTTCAGTCCATATACTTGTATGCTAGTTTGGTTATGTTCGCTTCAAGGAACAGTTGAGCCCACTTAATTGTATATCTCTTAACTGAATAACCCTGTTAATTGAATATAATTTCCCAAACACAAAACCATTTACCAAACCTCCACTACAAATTTGACCTGTCAATTGAATTTTGGTTATAGAGAAAACTCCTGTTAATTGAATAAAAAATCTTGTAACCTGTCCAGAAATTACCCTGACTCTCTCCAGTTTTCCTTTGTTCATAGAACTATTTGGCCTCATTATATCCAATACAGGCATTTAATCTCTTATATCTTGTTTGACAGAGCTTATGGAGCTCTGTCAAACAAGGTATAATAGAATAAATGCTAAGTTTATCTTCAGAATACAGGAAAGTGACACAATCCCTGTTAATTGAATACTCCTGTTATTTGAATAATTTTCATTGGCAAAGTGGCTATTCAATTAACGGTTCCACTGTATTACTATTGTGACTGAAAATTGTACTACAAAGTGGAAAAATTCAAAGTGGCTATTCAGTTAACAGGGTTCCACCATATTACTATTTTTGACTGAAAAATTGTATTACAATGTGGAAAAATCGGCACACGTATCTTCTCATTATTCAAAATGTTGCATTCAATTCTTATGTGACTGTCTTCTGCGCTCAAAAGTATCAAAATGCGACACAGGATGGGCCATGAATTATTGCAAATCAATGCAACATTGAGAAATAATAAATTTTAAAGACAGTTCCAAACATGTCTGGCATTCCAGAAAATCAAGGGGTGCAAAACATTGCCCTCCTCAATTTTTTCTAGGCATGCAGCACTTTTGCACTCCTAAAGAATACCAGGCCTGATTTTTGTATTATCAATTCTGGTACGAAAATGGTAGCAGACTTCCAGGAACCATTGGTGACTGCTGTCAATTTGGTGAGTTGACTGCATATGTTTTTCGTGTTATATACATCACAACCTTCATTTTGGTGTATAATTTGTGTATATTTAATTTGAATGTAAGCAAAAAAAAAAGACTTGACAAATTAAATTGGTGTAATTGTTTCTACCTTTTTGGAACAAGCAATGTCCAGTCTATATATGATATCCTTTGTTTAAAATATTGATTTATTGAAATACTGTTGGGTTTCTGCCAATCTTTTTCAACTTTTTTTTCACATTTGTCTGCAAGTCTTTCAAGTGTTGAGCTTCTGTCGCCTAAACCAACTTATTAATCCACTCCTTTCGAAGAGAACTCGATTTTGTTGTACTAGTATTTGTATTTTCAGGTAGAAAAATTCAAAATCAGTGTACACACATTGTCAGAGCATTCTTCAGATGAATCTTGTTTATTTATAAGAGAATTCAGCCCTCCACAAGCTTTTTGCTTGTGTTCATATTCGATACTATTGTATATATGAGAGAAAAGCTAAAATAACATGTACAAAAAGTCTTCAAAATCGAAATAACAATCTGATGAAAATTAAATTTTTCATCGTGTAACATAGTGTTATCCATCTTTTGGTTTGGTTCCGTTGATTTGGACAAAAAACTTGCACAATGTTAACATTTTTGGTTTCCAACCGACAACTCCAGTTTGGATTATTTGATCTCAACCAAAGTTGGTTTATGTATTAACCAGCTAGTAATACAGGTCAAGTTTGAGTAGTTGGGTTCCGTCCAATTATTTGTACATGAGTTATCACCCTTTTTCGACTTAGAGTTTGGTAGTCTATGTCTATCAACAGTTTTGGTTTCCGACCGAGAACTCCAGTTTGGATCATTTGATCTCAGCCCAAGTTGGTATGGAATTTTCCAGCTAATTATACAGACCAAGTTTGAATATGGGTTCCTTCCAATTTTTAGACCCCCCCCCCCCCTCCCCACTCATTCAGCATGAAGGGGACTATTGGTTTGCACTCCATCTGTCCATCCATCCGTCTGTCCCTCTGTCCTGTTACCACCTGTATCTCAGAGATGCTTTGGCACTTTTGTTTCAGATTTGATGGGGCATTAGGAAAAATTGATGCATGTCAATTTTTTTCTGAAAAAAATTCAAGATGGCTGACTGGTGGCCATTTTTGTTGGAAATTGCGTGTAATTTGTTATACAACATTTCTGATTTCAGTAATCTTTGGTATGGAGGTATAGCAGCATAAGACAAATAACATATACCTGCATATACTGGTTTTTTTCTCGTGCATAAATTATGCAAATTAGCCTTACTTAACCTTTTTTTTCGGGTAATATTTTTGTGCCTGTCATGTTTTTGTGCTTTTGTTTAAAATTTTCAGATTTGATGGGCATTGGGAAAAATTGATCCACGTCAATTTTTTTCCAAAAAAATTCAAGATGTCTGGCTGGCGGCCATTTTTGTTGGAAATTGCGTGTAATTCGTTACATGATCAAAACCTCTGAACGACATTTCCGATTTCAGTAATTTTTGATATGGAGGTCTAGCAGCATAAGATAAATAACATATCATAAAGGTTTTTTTCTCGTGCATAAATTATGCAAATTAGCCTTACTTAACCTTTTTTTCGGGTAATATTTTTGTGCGCATTATGTTGTGTACTGTTACCACCTGTATCTCAGATATGCTCTGACGCTTTTGTTTAAAATTTTCAGATTTGATGGGGCATTAGGAAAAATTGATGCATGTCAATTTTTTTTCTGCAAAAAAATTCAAGATGTCCGACTGGTGGCCATTTTTGTTGGAAATTGCATGTTATTCGTTATATGCTCAGAACTTCTGATCAGCATTTCCAATTTCAATAATTTTTGTTATGGACGTCTATCAGTATAAGATAAAAAATAATACCATACTGATTTTTTTCTCTTGCATAAATTATGCAAATTAGCCTTAACCTTTTTTGGGGGTAATATTTGCGATCTCTTGGGTCCTCCCCACATGGATCTCTTTGCAACCCGTTGGAACCATCAGGTGGACGCTTTCGTGTCCCCGTGTCCAGATCCTCTGGCTTTCGCCATGGATACTCTGTCACTCGATTGGAATGGTGTAGTCCGCTACGCCTTCCCGCCGGTTCCGATTCTGCCTCAGGTTCAGGCCAAGATCAGAACCAGCAGTTGTCGAATCATTCTGATCGCTCCCCTGTCGTCTAAATGGGTGTGGATCAATCAGATCCGCTCTCTGTTGGCAGCGGTTCCTGCACGTCTCCCTCTACATCGCGACCTTCTTTGCCAAGGTCACTCGAGGAGGTTTCACGTCGACCCGACTTCATTGTGCCTTCACGCATATCTTTTGTCAGGTCCTGCCTCCTCCGTAGAGGTTTTTCGAGATGAGCAGTGGAGTGCATTTCTTCTTCAAGGCGGCACTCCACTGGTTTAGTCTTTGCGGCTAAGTGGAAGGTCTTCTGTCAATGGTGTGCTGATCACTCTGTTGATTATGCCAATTCTTCGATAACAAAGATTGCGGAGTTTCTGGTATATCTGTTTGATTCTTGGGGTCTCCAGCCTGTTACCATCAAAGGCTACAGGTCCATGCTTTCGGAGACCTTTTCGTATGCGAGAAAGCATTATATCAGGCTTGGGGGGGGGGGGGGGGGGGGGGGCTGTGCCGTTCGAACCTTTATCCCAGATGGATATGCATTTTGTCACATACAAGACAGCTTTTCTGATGGCTTTTGCCTCAGCCAGACGGGTTAGTGAGCTTCACGCCCTCTCGGTTGATCCGGCCTTTTCAGGAGCTCTGCCAACAGTGTTACTTTACCACTGATTGCTCCTTTCTGGCCAAGAATCAGATACCAGGAACAACTCCATCTCCTATCTGTATCGGGGCTCTTCGTGCCGCTGAGGGTAATCACCCTTTGCTCTGTCCGATTCGGGCACTTCGCATTTATCTCGAATGGACGCTGTTCATTAGGAAAGGCAGGAAACGATTCTTTCGGTCCCTTATTCCTGGTCGACAGAGGATCTCTCCTCAATCCATTTCTCGATGGATTTGTCTTGCTATTTGTGCGGCTTATGCTCATCTAGTGACTGATAATTGTATTACCAATTGTATTTCTGCCCACGAGGTGCATGCCTTGTCTACCTTTGGGGCTTATGCTAACTCCGTCAAGTTGTCGGATGTTATGCAGGCAGCCTACAGGAGAAATGCTTCAACTTACTCCACCTTCCATCTGCATCAGTTGCAGGAGCAGTGTGAGGACCTTTTTTCTTTGGGCCCTCTTTTATTCTGCTCAGGCTGTTGCCTACCCTAGCCATTAGGCTTCAAGGTCCGTTCCAGCCCTGTGCTGTTTTACTCTCCTTTCTGTCTGTGCGTCACGCAGTGCCATATGCCTCATCTCTCATTCTTTTACTAACGTTTGTGATGCTATGGTTTGATAGGCCTTGGAAACTCTTCTTCTGTCCACAGTTCCAGTGCAGTCGGGTTATGTGGGGGTTGGTTATGTGATTCCCTCCTCCTATTGTCTATTCAGCCTGTAGTAAACAATTGTAGGGTAGGTTGATAAGAAATCTAAATTTTATTGTAAATTTCCTTTCCTATTATACCTACCACAATTGTTTACAGGGAGGCCCTTATTCGGGTAAGAATCCTTCCTCCCCGCTGATAACATAACTGCAATGTTGGCGGATTCAAAAGAATGATTCATTAGTTACTGTCTGCGCACTGGTACCGGAAGCCGTGGATCTGTACGGGGAGAAGAGCGCCCCCCTACTGGGTGTGCGCCGGTAGCACTCGACCCAGTTTGGACTTATTTTTTCTTGGTGCTTTTGCACCCCTTTTCTTTCCCAAATCCCTTGGGAAAGATCAAAATAGAGAGTATATTTTCCGAGTTAGGGACTTCCACTACAGTGCAAGCCTGTAGTAAACAATTGTGGTAGTAGGTATAATAATAAAGGAAATTTAGTATAAAATTTAGATTTTTTCTAGTTCATCGACTTCAGCAGCCGAACAGTTGTCCCAAACAGCATCATTGTATTCGAGTAAAGGCCTAATGAATACAAAGTATATTTTTATACGCCCGTTTGAAAAACGGGACGTATTATAGTATGGCATTGTCCGGCCGTCTGTCCGTCCGTCCGTTTGGTTTCCGAGCAATAACTTTAGTATTTGTTTTCCGATCGGCTCCAAATGTGGTATGTGGTTTAATCACAACAAAATACAGGTCAAGTTCGAATATGGGGTCTGTCCGAACATTTTTCGCCTGAATTATGGCCCCAGTTGGACTTAGAATTCGTCAAATATTTGGTTTCCGGACGATAACTTTAGTATTTGTTTTCCGATCGGCTCCAAATGTGGTTTAATCACAACAAAATACAGGTCAAGTTCGAATATGGGGTCGGTCCGAACATTTTTCGCCGTAATTATGGCCCCAGTTGGACTTAGAATTCGTCAAATATTTGGTTTCCGGATGATAACTTTAGTATTTGTTTTCCGATCGGCTCCAAATTTGGTATGTGGTTTAATCACAACAAAATACAGGTCAAGTTCGAATATGGGGTCAGTCCGAACATTTTTTGCCTGAATTATGGCCCCTGTTGGACTTAGAATTCGTCAAATATTTGGTTTCTGGATGATAACTTTAGTATTTGTTTTCCGATCGGCTCCAAATTTGATATGTGGTTTAATCACAACAAAATACAGATCAAGTTCGAATATGGGGTCGGTCTGAACAATTTTTGCCTGAATTATGGCCCCTGTTGGACTTAGAATTCGTCAAATATTTGGTTTCCGGATGATAACTTTAGTATTTGTTTTCCGATCGGCTCCAAACTTGGTATGTGGTTTAATCACAACAAAATACAGGTCAAGTTCGAATATGGGGTCGGTCTAAACAATTTTTGCCTGAATTATGGCCCCTGTTGGACTTAGAATTCTTCGTCAAATATTTGGTTTCCGGATGATAACTTTAGTATTTGTTTTTCGATTGGCTTTTCAAACTTGTTAGTCTTTTTCTCAAATGACTGAAAAATTTAGTCATTTCACAAAATCACTGATTTCAAAATCTGACCGTAACATATATATATATGCCAGTATAAATTTCTCGCACTCTAAAAAAATTGCAAATGTGTTAAAATGGTACAATTTGAACAGTTCACGGGCATATGATGCAATGCCCAGCGGTGCTCTTGTTTCTAGGATGCTATGATCAAGATTGAATTTTTGCTTCCTAAGCAGGTCTAAACGAGACCAGGCTCTAGAGCAGATGTAGATAATATGGTCATTTCATGTACAAGTGCTATTTAATATGACCCCTAAATGTTTGTGGTTATTGACTTCAGGTATCCGAGTATCACTGAAGAATAGTGGTGGGTCTGAAATAGGATTGGTTTTACGTGATATAAGCATACTCTCTGTTTTGTGGGGATTAAACTCAACCAGCCATGTCTTGACCCAATGTTCTATTGTGGTCAAGTCTTGATTTATCAAAGTCGCAGCTAGTTCTGGATTCTCTACAATTAAATATAAGGATATATCATCTGCAAAGAGGCGTATGCTACCTAGTAAGTCTTCAGTTATGTCATTAATATATTGTAACGGTCCTGCCCTCCCTAACAGTAAATTAAAGTATGGCGTCCCACACAACTGATCTACACTGCAAGGACAAACCATTGAATCTGAACGATCAACAAGACCTATATGTGAGTCACACACACAGTCTCTCAAGGGTTAAATCTCCTTGGGTCACACTGGAAGTCTAACTTAGAATGGTAGAGTGAATAATTGGCTATTGTGAACTGTTCCTAGTGATCTAGGGCAATGTAATAGATATACAATAGAATGAAAGGTAAGTTTAAGGTCACTGTAGGGTCACCATTGGGTTACTAGTGCTTGGGTCACTGGACAGTTACTCTGTTGTGTTTGGTTACGCAGCAGCTACTCTGTATCCAGAATGGTTCCAGTTATTGTGTATTAAGTATGGTTTCAGGTGAGTTACACAAGTACTCCAGTGGATATCATAGGTATATGGCTGCTCTTCTGGGTTTGGCTTCTGCTACTCTCCAGATCCCCCTCCGTTGGGCCGGTCTATTCAATAGAAATACCGGGTGGACAGGCTCAAGTCAACTTGGAATAAACCACACCAAAATAAAGTTAGTCGATGTACAAATATTGTGTTATAACATGGCCAGCTCTAGGAGCTCACACAATAAATGTACATACATCAAGTTTATGTTGGTACTGGCATGATTCTCCTATACTAATGACACATTGTAGCCCTGGGTAAGTTCCACAATAGTGAAGAGGGTTAATGGGATTATAAGTTAAGAGGTAACACAAGGAATAAAGATATGCACGTTTTAATATAATAAATATGGGCTGTAGAGATTGGTAGATCTAGACTTTGTAAATACTACAGCACATTGTGAAGTTTGTGATAATAGCCTGTAGGTAATTCTGTACTATTATTAGTGGATCTTAAATAGGCGTTGACATGCCGTGTATAAATAAGTATTCATTGATTGCCACCCCTTATTAACAAGTTATAAACCCTCCCGCAATTCCAGTGTCTTGATTTTAATGCCTGAACACAGTTAGCAGTGATGTCCTCACATCCTCTGGGTAAAACACAGCCAAACAATACGGTTGAATATAGTACTACTACAGCCGTAGTAAAATGACAAGTAGGTCAATGCATGGCCACAGTGCGAAGTTTCGGTAAATGCACAATAATTGTTATAGATTTCCCCAAGTCATGAGAGGTATGCTTATAGTGTGCACTTTTGTGGGTATGTTTAGTGAAAGCCTGTGTTGGTTAGTACCTTTGTTTTCTAAATAAATGATATTTAAAGTTGAATAATGCTGTTGTCGTTTGGCTGGTTTGTTGATAATCGTGCCGGTGGATGACGAAGCGAAGGCCACCGCCAATGAGAGACGCTGCTTTTATACCACCTGACCACCGACGACCAAAACACTACCGCAAGAACCAATGAAAATCGGTGGTAGGCCGGTCGTAGAAAGACTACAACCGAAGGGGCCAATGGGAAGCCGGTAGTGGGTTGGTCGTAGATATTGACAACGACCAAAAATAGCACTACCGCGTGTGGTAACCAGGAAATACTTCTCGGTGGTTGTACAACCGAAGTAGTAGTTTTCCCAGCATACCTCGGGACAAAGATGGAAGGCTTCGCAAACAGTTTAAATTAAAACGTAGTTTGCAAAGTGCATTTTAACAAATAATAAAGTAATGACAACTCGCACTGAATCAAAGGGCAATGCCGAGGTAAAATGAGAGTTGTAATAAGCTCTATGACCTGTTAGAATGATATGCCAAACAGTTGGGATGGATTTTATACGCAAAGTTTAACACGGCGAAATGAGGTGAAATACCCCAATAAGATTCCCACGTTGGAAGACGAACTCAACATGAGCCTAAGGACCGAATAAACAATTACCAAGAATTATTTAATATAAGATTCCCTAAAAACGAACTCTGATATATATTTAGGTGATAATTAAAACGTTAGAATTTATGATTTATGAAATAGCAAGTAACAATTTCCCAATGAATAATTTAGAACAGAAAAATTAGGCCAAAAGATTGCATTCGATATTGACTGGAGTGGAGTTATATTTGGAATATTTACAAATTTAAGTTTATGTACAACATTAAAAAAAAAAAAATATGTGGCCTAGGCCCGCCACAACACCCGCCGTACAAAAAAAAATGTTTGTCCGCAAACAAGATATTAATTAGAATTGATGTTTGTAAAAATAAAAAAAAAAAAAAAAATAGATCTACCAACCCGACTCACATTACTCAGGACAAAAAAAAAAAAAAAAAAAAATATGTACAATCTTCTTATTCTTCTGCCAAAGTACCAGTTCTGTAATGATACCATTTTTATTTACAAATTGGGTTACTCTGGCTTTATCCCTTATTCTTCTGATTTCTTTACAGATAAATTTAAAGGTTTCTCTGGAGATGGTCCTAGTGGGGCTATGTAGACATGTCCCTCAGTTTGGGTTCCCACTTCATGAAGAATTTTTACCTCTGGATCCTTCATCCAATACTCATTTAATATGTAGCTGGTTCCATTGGGTAATCTGACTCTCTCCTCCTTTCTAACCATCATATAACCATATGGTATATAACGCCGTTTGTAAGTGGAGCAATGTTCCTGGCCTGTGCGTCGTGCCGCTGCTAAAAGTTGAGCCCTATGGCCCTCCATATAATGGGATGGAGCCCCGATGAAATAGAATCTCGGATCAGCAGCCAACTGATTAAAATGTTTGAATGGGGATGGAAGATATAATTCTTTAGCCTCAGCTGGTTTTGTAGTAGCCAGATCTACTGGAACATACACTTCTTTTTGGGCTGGTTCGAGAATGTCTGGATTTTCCTCCCCCTTATTGCTCTTTGCAACATCTGTGGAAAGTTCATTGATCAAGTCCTTCAGTTCTAGATTACTAGCAGCAGAGGAAGTAGAAGGCCGCACCGATTTTGGCTGGCTTGTAGTAATAGTATTCGACTTAAGATTGGACTCAGAAGGTTGAACTGCTTGGCTAACAGTAGTTGATAATTCCAACACTTCCTTGGTAATTACTTTCCTGGGTGGTGAGAGAGTATTTGTAAGCGTCAACAGTGGCGTACTAGGCTCCGGATGACAGTCCAGGTAGGACGGAAAAATCTGAAGAGGATCAATGTCCTCCCACTGAGTAACAGGCAAAGTTAAATCAATTCCAAAATCAATCTCTGGATGAGACGGCAACTTCTCTGGATTTGATGTAGTATATTGAGCTATTTCCGGTTCCTTTGTTGTTTCCATTACTCTGCATTTCGTAATCTTGTTGGTTTTTGATGGGGATTCGGCCCTAATTTTCCGCTTGGGTTGCGTAACCACCGTGACCTTTGATTTAACAGCCGGCGACCTATTTTGTACAAGATGGTAATGTCTTCTTGATATGTGACGTTCCATTACGTTCCTCCTTGCCACACAACACTTGTACGTGCAATAGGGGCACTCCACCACCTCCCCATGCTGCTCCCTTTGGTGCCGTCTATATCTGTCTCTATCAAAATATTCCTTTTGACACACTCGACATCTCTATGGTGCAGAATCTTTCTCCATACTGAAATATAATAAATGGAACAGCCATAAATTTCACATATATACCTATTTAAATTCACCAACTATGTACATTTGTAAGTTAGCATCACCAGAAATGGGTACCAGCAACTATATTACTTCTGGGTCAGTTTTTAACAGTTTGAGAACGGGTAACTGCTCCAGGTTGTGCAACAAACCACTGGGTAGTTTTTCCATAATATTGTTTCAGTCGATTAGAATGTACAATTTTTGGAATGGCCTTGGGCCCTTTTTGTATTTTATACAATAAGTCTGATATAACCTCTACTACTGTGTAAGGTCCTTCCCATCGAGACTGTAATTTCAAACATTTTCCCTTTTTACGTGCAGTATTCTGTAATAATACTGTATCTCCACTTTTAAATGGGTTCAAATGTGACCGTAGGTCATATTTTGCCTTCTGAAGGTCACTGGATTTTAGCATTTGTTCACGAGCTAGTTCATGAATCTTTAACATTTTGTTCTGCAGCTCCTCTACATACAAGCTAGGGTGCTTTGGGAGTGTGTTGGATCCAGGCATATGCAATCCAAATAAAATATCTACTGGCAAAGTAACTTCCCTCCCAAACATCATGTTACAGGGTGATTCACCAGTACTCTCGTGTATGGATGACCTGTAGGCAAACATCAAAAAGGGTAAAAATTGGTCCCAGTCTTTTTGATTTTTAGAAATTACTTTACTCAACATGTCCTTGATTGTCCTGTTGAACCTCTCGACCAACCCATTGCTCTCAGGGCGATAGGGTGTGGTTCTGGTCTTATGAATATTTAGCAATCTGCACAAACTTGCAAAAAGCTCAGATTCAAACTGTCTGCCCTGATCAGTGTGTATCTGTAAGGGTACGCCATAGCGACAAATAAATTGCTCGGTTAGCACAGTCGAAACTGTGCCAGCTTCTTGGTTGACCATAGGATATGCCTCCACCCATCTGGTAAAATAGTCTGAGACCACCAAAATATATTTATTACCTCGGTTACTCTCTGTAAGTGGGCCTAAAATGTCTACTCCTATACACTCTATCGGTTCACCAACCAAATACTGCTTCATGGGTGCACATGGTTTCTGGGATGGATTCTTCCTACACTGGCACACCTGACATCTAAGTATGTAGTTTCTGACCGAGTTCTTAACCCCGACCCAGTAGAAACGACCCCGGACCCTAGAAGTGGTCCGTGTAACTCCCAAGTGACCAGCCAGTGGGTCACTATGTAATAACCTCAAAATTTCTTGCACCCAATTTTTGGGTACGATATACTGCCAGGAATTTCCGCCAGTCCTACAGTCTTGCCATTTGCAAAACAAAATACCATTGATTAAAGAGATCCTCCCCCATTGTGCCCAATATGCTTTTACTTCCATAGACATTTTACTAATTTCTGCCCACTTGGGTCTGTTGGTCTCCCCAGCTTCCTTCCAGGTAATAAGCATTGACAACGCTTTATCTTTAAGTTGGGCATTTCTCAGTTCTCCCTGGGATTTAGATTCAATCCATTTCGTAGATTCAGTCGTATGCTCAATCTCATCGTCAAGTAAATTCTCGTCAGTGTCAGTAGTGTTAGGTTCTGTAGTCATCCTGTTTCTCGTAACAGCCCTGACATTCTGTTCATGTATCATCACATCCTTAGTGTCACTGATAATTTTGGTTTCCTTTCTGCAGCAGTATTCACACCTGTATGTACATGGTCTCCTAGAAAGGCCATCAGCATTTCCATGATGGGTACCTTGTCTATGTTGGATCTCAAAATCATAAGTTTCTAAAACTTCAAGCCATCGGGCCAGTTGGCCCTCTGCATTCTTGAACCAACGAATCCAGTTCAATGTAGCATGGTCAGTTCTGACTAGGAACTTTACTCCATAGAGATAATGGTGAAAGTGCTTTATAGCACTGACAACTGCAAATAGTTCCTGTCGTGTTATGCAATATTTCCGTTCTGCTTTGCTCAGTGTTTTACTGAAGTAAGCCACCACATGTTCTCCATCCTCATGCATTTGGGATAACACTGCCCCCACTCCATGCCCACTGGCATCTGCATCCAAAATGAAAGTTTTCTTCAAGTCTGGATATGCTAAAATTGGACTATTGGATAATAATTGCTTCAGCTGGTCAAACGCCTGTTGACATTCCTCTGTCCAAATTAGGGGCGCATCTTTTTCAGTCATTTTGTGCAAAACCCTTGCTGTTTTTGCAAAGTCCCTTATGAAGCGCCTATAATAGCTGCACTTACCCAAGAAACTCCTCAATTCTGTCAAATTACTGGGTATGGGCCATATTTTAACGATATCTGTCTTCTTGGGTGCAGCCTCTATTCCTTTTTCCGACACCACATGCCCGAGGAATTCCACTTTACTCTCAAAGAGCTTGCACTTCTTAGGGGATATCTTGAGCCCTTCTTCACCAATTCGCCTAAGTACTTCGTCTAACCTCTGAACATGGCTCTCAAAGGTGTTTGAAAAAATCACAATGTCATCTATATATAGTAAGCATGTCTGCCATTGCAAGCCGGGAAGTATACACTCCATTAGGCGTTCAAAAGTTGGGCATGCATTACACAACCCATAGGCCATGGACTGAAATTCATACAGTCCATTGGTGGTCACAAAAGCCGTTTTTTCACGGTCTTTGGGGTTAACTTTAACCTGCCAATAGCTACTCTGTAAATCCAGAGTTGAAAATAATTTAGACCCTCGCAAGGCGTCCAAGGAGTCATCTTTGCAAGGTAATGGATAGCTATCCTTAACTGTAACGCTGTTGACTTTTCTGTAGTCGATACAGAATCGTATACTGCCATCTTTCTTCCGGACTATGACAATTGGTGAAGCCCATGGTGACTTTGATGGTACAATTACACCAGTTTCCAGCATTCGCTGAATTTCTGCTTCCACCTCAGCTCTCTGAGACAAGGGTACTCTCCTAGGAACCTGCTTAATAGGCTTTGCATTGCCTGTATCAATGTTATGGTGAACAATATCTGTCGAGCCAAGGTCATTTCTATCTTTTGCAAAGACATTTGCATGTTTGTGAAGTAGAGCTGTAATGGATTCCCTTTGTTCCAAGCTAAGCTCCTCACTGAGTGACTTTAGCATTATGTGCAAATGACTAGCATCATGTTGCATATTATCTGCTGTCTGTTTAGACTTGGGTTTCCCCTTCTCTATTTCAACCGTGTTAACAGTATTTTCGATAGATAGCACTCTTGTGTTCGCTATTTCGCATTCAGCTGCAAAAGTCCTCTCATAAAGGGTTTGTGACTCATTGGTTACGTTTATTATTCTGAGTGGTATATTCCTGAGGCTTGGGTTAATCAAACTTCTAGCCACTAACAGTCCTTTTCGCAGTAAACTGTCACTTCCTTTCTCCACGATCGCGGTGCGATTAAAAGGCAATTCTCCTGTAATATCACACGGTATAACCATTTCACAAGATGGAGGTACTGTCACCTTTTCTGCAAGTGTAATTCTGTACGTAGCCTGTAGCTGGCTTTCTAACTGGCATTTTATGTCAGCGTTATCCATTGTCAATATCCCTCTTGCTACATCTATTGTACAGTTATTCTTCTTCAAAAATTCATAACCAAGTATTGCAGCAGCATCTATATCTGCTACTATCATATAAGTCTGTCTGACCTGATGATTAATGTGGAGGGGGAACATGGCTGCTCCACGTGGGACAACTAACTCTCCATCAGCCATGCGTAGTCTACCACAAGCTGGGTTTAACAGAGGCCGAATTGCCTCGGGTAATTTCTCATAAATCTTGTTATGCAATACTGACACTGAAGCCCCAGTGTCCAATAAACAATCAAATTTCTCTCCAAATACTTCAGCAGGAATGTACAAGCCATCATTATTTACAGTACAGGTATTAAATACAAGTTGGGGTCCAGTATCCTCAAAGTCTGCTGAATCTTGACCCTCAGACTCAGCACTATTTAGTTTTCTGATTCGCACTGGGTTTGAATACTCTTTTCAGCTTTCATGTGTTTGTAGGGTACATAGCATTTCTTCCCAGTGGTATTAAGTCCCTTGGCATTGTCACTCATAAGTTTTCTACATTCCCTTTTTACGTGACCTGGACGTTCACAATAAAACCATTTCTTGGGTTCCCAAGCTGAAGGCTTTGTGTTTTCCAGCTTAGCTATACGTTCATCCAAGGCACCTATGGCAATGCCCTGTTGATCTGAAGTGATATCATCCTCATTAATAATGTCCAACGTTTGGGCTCTGAGACTGTATTTTGAATTGCTCTTTCCAGTTCGGCTCAACATAAAAGCCTCATATTTAAGTGCTAAGTTAAGTGCCTCATCCACATTTTCAGCACTGCTTTGGCAAACAGCCCATTCCATGTCCTTATCATGTAAGGCATCCCTAAAACATTTGTAGGCTATGCTGTTTCTCACCTCATCTGATGCAGTAGGGTATGCAAATCTGACCAGCCTTTTCACATCTTGCACCAGTTCAGGTAGGGGTTCACCCTTCCTACGCATTTGGCTGTCCAGTTGTGTACGATACACTTCACATTGGTTTTTTGGTTCAAACCTTGCCGTCAAGCATGATCTCAGTTGCAAATAATCCCTAAGTTGGTCAGGCTTCAGGTCAGTGAGAATGCTCCTAGCATTCCCCTTCAGACAAGTTGCAAGCTTCATAGCCTTTACAGGATCAGGCCAGTTATTCAGTTCTGCTACCATGTCAAAATGGGTAATGTAGTCAGTCCAACTCGACTTTCCATCGTAATAGTCTGGTTTTGTGTAACCATACCGTTGATTGTCTCTACTATGTACATGTAAAGTCTCTTCCAATGTAGGCATACCTGTATGTACAGGCGGGGTATATTCTACCATATTGTCACAGTTATTACTTATATTGTGGGTCACAGGTCTGCTTTGGGCTAGCATCCTGTTCATCAGCTGTGTCATATTGTCAATCAAATTTTTCATTGACAGGAGTTCAGTCTCCATGTTGTTTATTCTGTCATGGTCAGCATGTTCATAATTATCAGTTTCCAGTCTGTCTAATATATTTGTCATGTCATCTACAGGTGACTGTAACATACTCCTACCTTGAGAAATGTTTCCTTGACCGTTAGTCACACTAAGTTCGTGGGTCTCAGTACTGTCGTCTAGGGGGTTCACTCTTGGTCCAAATGCGGGTAACATCTCTGGGTTCTGAGAAATGCCCAAATTAATATTTGTCCTGTGGAATTCGTCTTCGTCATGCACCGGGGCCACCTTTCCATTCTTTCCAGATCTGGGCATCTTGCGCATTAATTGGTCTTCCTAATATTCAATTGTAAATCACAACCAACTGGGTATACTTCCAGTCAGGGTCTTCTAAAACTGATTTTACTTTGATCCCACCTCTGCCACCAAAGATGTAACGGTCCTGCCCTCCCTAACAGTAAATTAAAGTATGGCGTCCCACACAATTGATCTACACTGCAAGGACAAACTGTTGAATCCGAATGATCAACAAGACCTATATGTGAGTCACACGCACAGTCTCTCAAGGGTTAAATCTCCTTGGGTCACACTGGAAGTCTAACTTAGAATGGTAGAGTGAATAATTGGCTATTGTGAACTGTTCCTAGTGATCTAGGGCAATGGTTATAGTTTTCCCCAAGTCATGAGAGGTATGCTTATAGTGTGCACTTTTGTGGTATGTTTAGTGAAAGCCTGTGTTGGTTAGTACCTTTGTTTTCTAAATAAATGATATTTAAAGTTGAATAATGCTGTTGTCGTTTGGCTGGTTTGTTGATAATCGTGCCGGTGGATGACGAAGCGAAGGCCACCGCCAATGAGAGACGCTGCTTTTATACCACCTGACCACCGACGACCAAAACACTACCGCAAGAACCAATGAAAATCGGTGGTAGGCCGGTCGTAGAAAGACTACAACCGAAGGGGCCAATGGGAAGCCGGTAGTGGGTTGGTCGTAGATATTGACAACGACCAAAAATAGCACTACCGCGTGTGGTAACCAGGAAATACTTCTCGGTGGTTTTACAACCGAAATAGTAGTTTTCCCAGCATACCTTGAGACAAAGATGGAAGGCTTCGCAAACAGTTTAAATTACAACGTAGTTTGCAAAGTGCATTTTAACAAATAATAAAGTAATGACAACTTGCACTGAATCAAAGGGCAATGCCGAGGTAAAATGAGAGTTGTAATAAGCTCTATGACCTGTTAGAATGATATGCCAAACAGTTGGGACGGATATTATACGCAAAGTTTAACACGGCAAAATGAGGTGAAATACCCCAATAAGATTCCCACGTTGGAAGACGAACTCAACGTGAGCCTAAACACCGAATAAAGAATTACCAAGAATTAATTAATATAAGATTCCCTAAAAACGAACTCTGATATATATTTAGGTGATAATTAAAACGTTAGAATTTATGATTTATGAAATAGCAAGTAACAATTTCCCAATGAATAATTTAGAACAGAAAAATTAGGCCAAAAGATTGCATTCGATATTGACTGGAGTGGAGTTATATTTGGAATATTTACAAATTTAAGTTTATGTACAACATTAAAAAATAAAAATATGTGGCCTAGGCCCGCCACAATATTATATCAGGAACAGTAAAGAGCTAAGTATCGACTCTAAGCTTGTGGAACACCAGCATTAATGGGTTTTCATGATGATGCATTTGATCCTATCACCACCCGTTGCAATTGATCCGAAAGATATGATTTTAAGAACAACAGTAATTCACCCGAGACACCAATTCTCATCAGCTTGTGAATAAGACCATCATGCCATACTTTGTCGAAAGCTTTACTGACATCACCAAAGACCATCCTGACTTCTTGCCTTCATCAAGAGCTTGACTGAATTTGTTGTATATGTCAGTCAGCTGGAGGACAGTTGAAGCACCGGGTACAAAGCCTGATTGGAATTGACTGAGAACATTGTTATCAATCAGAAATTGCCACAAGCGTTTGAAGACACATTTTTTCAAATATTTTACCAATGCAGCTAATCAGTGATATCGGGCGATAATTAGTAACCGAATTTGAGCGCTGTTTTTTTTCAAAATTGGGGAGACATTTGCTCTTTTCCATAGTAAAGGAAAGTAAGAGTTGTTCAGCAGAACATTAAATAGGATTGTAAGAGGCTTACATAAGGACAATTTACATTCTTTAAGAAGATGTGGACTTACAAGATCAGGACCAGATGCCTTAGATACCTTTATCAATTTGCTTCATACACTTCACTACAATGTAGAGTGATACTCTCAAGGTCGGGATGAGAAGTCAGGGAGGCTTTCGAATCGTTGCCTGTTGAAATAGAACTGAAGTATTCATTGAACATTTCTGCTTTCTCAACGCTTGAGGAGCATAATTTATTTAGATGGATAATAACAGGGATTCCTACTGCTTTACTGCTTCCGATGAACGTTTGTTAGTGTCTGGTGGGTGTGTGGGGTTTCGTTGTTTCTCAGGATAGTTTGGTTTTTAGATAGATATGTTGCTTTGGCCTTCCTAATAGTCAATACAACTTCATTCTTTTTGCATTTATATTTGGCCCAGGTGTTTGGATGACCAGTGTGTTTAGCTATGTGATAGAACCATTTTCTCTGTCTTATTAGTAGTCGAATTTCATTGTGGAACCATTTCGGCTGATCTGGTCGCGAAATAATAATTTTGTTCGGGATATGTTTAGGTGCTGTGTCGAGTAATTTGTCCATGAAGTTGGAAATGATAGTGTCGAGACAAAAATTATCAAAGAGAGAATTCTAATTAACATTCGAGAGGGCCTCGTTCAGTGCTTCATAATTGCCTTGAGGATACAGCCATATCCTTCTGAATGGAGAGAGGATGTGGTTTTGTTGAGAATTCAACATCAATTAATTGTAACAGGAGGAGAGATAAGTGCGGGAGCCGGGGTTCGAACCGTCGACCTCTAGCACACGAAGCGACCGATTTACCACAAGACTAAGAGATCCGGACCAACCAGGCTGGTTGGTAAAAGGCCTTTATACCTCGACCGCTACACTACTCTCCCATTCTTTTGAGATTCACCACCTGGGAATCTCACCCAGGTTCCTCCCTCAGAGCGGTCGAAACACCCGCAGTGCCACCTACTGGTGAGGATCGGACGAGCCCCCAAATGTAAAAGGAGGAGAGATAAGTGCGGGAGCCGGGGTTCGAACCGTCGACCTCTAGCACACAAAGCGACCGATTTACCACGAGACTAAGAGATCCGGACCAACCAGGCTGGTTGGTATATGACCTTTATACCTCGACCGCTACACTACTCTCCCCTTCTTTTGAGATTCACCACCTGTGAATCTCACCCAGGTTCCTCCCTCAGAGCGGTCGAAACACCCGCAGTGCCACCTACTGCTGAGGATCAGACGAGCCCCGAAATGTAACAGGAGGAGAGATAAGTGCGGGAGCCGGGGTTCGAACCGTCGACCTCTAGCACACGAAGTGATCGATTTACCACGAGACTAAGAGATCCAGACCAACCAGGCTGGTTGGTAAATGGCCTTTATACCTCGACCGCTACATAATATTGGGCAGTGGTACCGAATCATGTCCGGGATGATTGGTTCTAGGACTTCGCAGTCTTTCACATTGATTGATTCACTCACAGCAAAAAGATCTAAGAATGAGGCCGACAACTCAGTAAAACAGGTTGGCTCACTCCCAAGCTGCCTTAAGTTGATATTTGTTGACTCCATGAATTTCTGTCTGCAAATATAAACAAATGATGATCTTATTCCTGGCACAGGAATCTAATGCTGTATTGGGTTCATGTTCATCAGACACTTTATGCTTTTGAAATTAAAACAAGTCTTGCCACGTTACCATATTGCTTAATTGCTGCAGTAAATGCAGCTTGCTATGGTATTGCCATGGTATTTGGATGCATGTGTATTTTCTCAAATATTTGCTTACTTAACAGCTTTATGACACTTTTTAATAGACATTTTATTAGTCCCCCCATGGCGGTGGCTCAGTGGTAGACTGTTGGACTTCCATGCAAGAGGTCACAAGTTCGATCCCTGTCTGGGACGGCCCGCATTGTGTCCTTGGACAAGGCACTTTATCCCGATTGACTACATGGGGGCTGTTATAGCCCCCATATTATATTGAGATTGATATATCCTTAGTAGATAATTATATGAGAAAGATATTTTTTATTTCTGCATTTTCTGCTTGGTCTGACTCATTTGCACTCAGTGACCTTGTTTACATCTTTGTTACACTAATATATTGTACATATAGCTGTTGATTGTTTAAGTAGGTCAGGGACCTTGTTTACTTGGATTGTGACAGAATCACCTGGAGACTGATAGAAACTGACAGAACATTGTAGACATTTCATCTTCTAGGACATTCTATCTGGTTACTATATGAAGGTTTGTCAACAGAATTCAAAAACTCATTTTTTTAGAAAGCCATTTCAGAAAGACTCACTTCAGTTGTTTCCATTGGAGATTATTATTGTTTCAGAACAGTGCATTTATTATAGAAGCAGTGCTTCTTTGTGAATTTGGAAGATTGATTCCAAAAGAGAATTTTGAAGAGAATCATTCGTCTTGGAAAAGAGAATTTATACTTTCTGTGAAACAGAATATTATTTTGTGAAAAGCCAGGATTCTACTGGATTATTAGGAAATTACCTGTGGCGCCAATACTTCTTGGATTTTTACTCCATTTGAATTTTGCAGAGCATTTTATTATATTTTATTGGAGACTGCTGAAATTTCTAAGTGAAAATTTTATTACAAATCTACGGGATACTGTTTCAGAAGTGACATTCTTGGATTTAATACTACATGTACCAGCCTGTAATTTTCTTCACAAGATTCTTCACCACTGGATTACTGGATTCTGTCAAACTGTACTTTGGACTAATTCAATAATTGATAAGTACCGCTGTTTTTATTTTCTGTAAACCTATTAGTGTAAAAGATCTTTGTATCATTTTTTTTTTATATTAATTTTTTTTTTAATTAAATTTCAGAATAGTTAAATTCATAGTTATTGTTGCTGATTCTCAGATTTCTTTCTGTTACCAATATCAATAATATTTCCATACCATAACAGGGGCATGGTGACGCCATGTAGTAAGGCATACTGCACATCATTGGTGCACATGTCTTCAACTCTTGTAACCCTGCTAGAGCGGTGCTGGAAGTTTGGAACAGAGTTAGAATATTGAGGAGCTGACAGTTTCATGTCGATGCTTGGTGGTTCTCTCCAGGTACTCCAGCTTCCTCCACCTGTAAAACTGTCACGGTCACGATTAGCCATTGTGCATAAGTATGTGACTTTAAACACCGATAATTAATCAAATAAATAGTCCCCCACAGTGGAGGACTCACTGTGAAGGGGACTGTTGCATTGCACTGTATTGAAAAATAAGGCATCAGTTGAATTCAGCGTAGTTCAACGACAAGCAGCTCTAAAATCTAGAAAATCAGAAAGTTGGGTGATAAAGATTCAAACGGTACTAGAGAAATATGAACTGCATAACATACATGATCTAATTAACAATCTGCCTCCAAAAAAGTGGCGGAAGAAATAGGTGAAGAGTACTGTGATGCATTATTGGAATGAAGCACATGAAGAACAATTTGAAGGTCAGAAGTTATCATCACTTCGCTTTATGTCATCAGATTCCTTAAGTCTTTCTCAACCTGCAGTCCTATGGACATCATCAAAAGGAAAACTCATATGAAACACAAAAAGCTTGCATCGAAACAAAAGTCATGTGTGGAACATACCATCTTCAAGTGCATGAAAAACTTATTTATAAAGGTAGAACCTCAGACCTGTCGCCTCTGCATGAATGATGCAGAAAACCGAGAATATTTTCTCTTACAATGTGCTTTGCTACAGTCCACTAGACAACAGTATATAACAGAATTCAAAAACATTATCAACAATCACATCTCTTTACAAGATCCACCTTCACTGGAATCTTCTACCTCAACCCAACTATCTCTTCATCTGATTCTTGACCTATTACACAATTCTTTATCCTGTCTTAATCTTGACTACAGTGAAATCCTCCATAGAATACTTGTCTAGAAATTTAATCTTTGACTTACATCTAAGAAGAACACAAGTGTTGAATGAGGCTGCAGCCAGGAGAGAAAAATTACAAAATTGAACAGATCTATAATTAATTTGAATTATTTCCACTTCACAGGGTGTTCTCTAGCAGATTAAAATGATTTTACCTTTATGGTAAAAGTGTATAATGCACAGTCTCAAACTGGAAGTTATGTGTTAACCTGGTTAATGGCCTGCCTCCAGATAAATATTTCGAAAATGCCTCGGCTCCGATTGAAGTTTCAAACGCGCGAATAAATGTAATGAATATCACACATTTGTGAACTTTCACCATTTGGTCATGAATTAATATATTTGGAAGAGTTCAGGTGAGAATAAATAACTCATTACAAGTTTTGGGTTGTAAAGTTTTCAGGAGGAGGCCAGTCTTTCATGTCATATTTTCGAGGTGAACAAAATATATTCAAATGAGTATTTAAATGAATATTTATCTGAGCTCGTGACTTTTTGTTTATAAAAAAACAGACGACACGTGTGTTTTGACTTTTGTCTTGCGCCAAGTTGTCTGTAGTTGATGAAGAATCTTTGGATTTAACCATTGTAGAAGTGGTAATAATAGTAATAACACAATTTTGTTGGGCGTCCCTGTTTATTAACGGCCCTCCAGGAATGATTAACAGCCCTCGGGCCATTAACAGCCCTCAACTTCATCTCGGGCTGTTAATGGACCCTCTGGCTGTTACTCATTCCTGTCGGGCCGTTAATAAACCGTAACACCCTCCAAAATCATGTTATTGGTATATTGAAACTTGACATCAAATGAAACAATCATACAAAATCATCCAGTAATTGCCATTATGATCATACTCAGAAATAACAATCACTAAACAATATTTATATATTGGTGCTCCTGACAGAGGAGGAATTTCCATATACGAGATTACAGTCAGTTTTGAAGCGATGTAATAATTACTGAAATAAGCACAACAATTGCATATTGTCCACCAAAACCAGAATGAGAGCTAAAATAAGCAGATGTTGATTTTTGCTAAAATGTTTCTTTTCTAGTAAAATTTTGCATCTTGACAAGGCCCCAAATCTCACTGACAGAACAAGGCAGATCCTACAAGTGGGGGAATCTCAGGACTGAGGGTATTGTACTTGTACTGAGGGCAGGAAATCAGAAAGAATCTTTTCAAATTTGGGGATGGGAGGAGCAAGTGGGATTTGGGGGGGGGGGAGGGGCTGGCTCCCTAGATACCCCATGGCTCCACCACTGTAGCCCAGTAACTTGATTTTCAGTGTTTGACAGGTCTGTTGATGAATTTTGAAATATTAAATTAAATTCTCTTCGCAACATTTCTTTCTTTAGAAATTTCACTTCTCTCTGAAGAGCTCTCACTTCTCCTTTTTATGTGCGGCATCCGGGGTGGCTCTCCTTTGTCTGTCCATCTGTCTGTCTGTCCGTCTGGCATCCGTATCCATTTCTTTGGCATTCGATAACTTGAAAAATATTGCTTGGATTGTCAAGTTACTTTATATTTGTGTTCAGGTTACTGATGTGCCGAGCTGTTTAGTTTTTGGTGTAAATCTGATAATTTGATCCTGAGATATTAACTCTTTATCCTTCAAATTGAGAATTCTTCCAATCCCTTTGGCATGAGATAACTCAAAAAATATCAATCCAATTGTCATGTTACTTTATATATATCTTCAGGTTACTGATGTTCCGAGCTGTATAGTTTTTGGTGTGAATTTGTTATTTTGATCCTGAGATATTAACCCTTTGTCCTTCAAATTGAAAATTCCTCCAATCCCCTTGGCATTCGATAACTTGAAAAATATCGCTTGGATTGTCAAGTTACTTTATATTTGTGTTCAGGTTACCTATGTGCCGAGCTGTATAGTTTTTGGTGTAAATCTGATAATTTGATCTTGAGATATTAACCCTTTATCCTTCAAATTGAAAATTTCTCCAATCCCTTTGGCATGAGATAACTCAAAAAATATAAATCCAATTGTCATGTTACTTCATATATGTTTTCAGGTTACTAATGTGCCAAGCTGTATAGTTTTTGGTGTAAATCTGATAATTTGATCCTGTGATATTAACCTTTTATCCTTCAAATTGAGAACTCCTCGAATCCTTTTCTTCGGCATGCGATAACTCAAAAAATATTAATCTGATTATCAGGTTACATTATATATGTATTCAGGTTACTGATGTGCTGTGCTATATAGTTTTTTATGTAAATCTAATAATTTGATCCGGAGATATTAACCCTTTATCTATCGAATTAGACACTCCTCCAATCCATTTCTATATGTACCCATATCATGTATGGTGTACATAATGTCGGCATCCGGGGTGGCCCTCCGTCATACAGCTTTCTACTAGTTGCACATATGGGTACACATCTGACGATTTAATCGGCCTACCGGTATTTTTTGGAGAGGGAGAAGTCACTTCTCCTAAAATTCACCCCTAAACTGGCCTCTGACACAACAATTGAAAATACTTGCAGTTCACAATTATTTTCATTAAAACACCACATCATTTCAACTTGAAAATAAAAAAAATTAACTCTTTCACGACTGCTGTTGTCAAATGGCTTGTTCCATCCATACACATGCACACAACTACTGCTACAGGGCTGGAAATATGTCCATTAGCTGAGAAGAGTGGTGAGCACTGAGTAACCCGATTGACTCAGCACGTTGTAGGAGCCTCATGACTTGAATGACAAATACAGTCACATTGTATGTGCACATTACCCTCTAAAATGTGGATTTCTACAATACATTTTAAAAAACCAAAAAACGAACCAAAAACTGAGTTTTTGTACAACACAGAAACTGAACCGAAACGCAAATTTCAAAACTGCCCAGCCCTAGGCCTTGGGCACTTAATCCCGATTGCCCACATGGGAGAATGATGGCGCTGTGTACTAAGGCGTAATGCACATCGATGATGCACCTGTCTTCAACCAGTGCTAACCCTGCTTGTATAGAGTTAGTTCGTTTGGGAGTCTGACAGTTGCTTGCCATTGCTCAGTGGTTTTCCCCTGGTACTCTGGCTTCCTTCACCCATACCACCCATAAAGCTGTCCGTCACGAGGTGACCCTGGTTGTCAAAAGTGTTGTTAAACTCCAATAAAGAAATATCCTGCATTTAGCTGCCTTGTTATAGCCCCCCCCCCCCCCATATTATATCGAGATTGAAATGTCCTTAGTTGATAATTCTACACAATTAATATTTTTCTAAACGCATGCTTTTTTTTTAGCTCAACTTTGGCGAAGCCAAATTCGAGCTTATGCCATGGCCCGTCATCCGTCTGTCCGTCAACAATTGGATACGGTTCGGGCTAGAGGCCGTATTTATGAACCGATCTTTACGAAACTTCTTGGGTACCTTTGTTATGACCGTGGGACGAGAACGAGTGTTTTTGGGTGTGGTCCGAAATTCAGGATGGCTGCCAGCCACCATTTTGTAAAACCTGACGATGCAGAAATCTGTTTTTTGTACAGAACTTCCATATGAAAGCTCTGATTTGAATAATTTTTTGTATGAATGTTTAGTACCATGGGATACATCACATATAATACGGGTTTTTTCTCGTGCGTAAATTATGCAAATTAGACTAACTTTGATGTTTTTTGGTGTTACTTTCAGCACTGTAAGTGCAAATGCCAATACGGCTCGGGCTAGAGGCCGTATTTATGAACCGATCTTTACGAAACTCCTTGGGTACCTTTGTTATCACCGTGGGACGAGAATGAGTGTTTTTGGGTCTGGTCCGAAATTCAAGATGGCCGATAGCAGCCATTTTGTACAAAATTTGGTGCAATCAGATTTTTGCCCAGAACTTCCATATGAAAGCGCTGATTTGAATAATTTTTTGTGTGAATGTTTAGTACCATGGGATACATCACATATAATACGTGTTTTTTTCTCGTGCAGAAATTATGCAAATTAGATGAACTTTGATTTATTCAGTGCTACTTGTACACAGTAAGTGCACATGTCAATACGGCTCGGGCTAGAGTCTGTATTTATGAACCGATCTTCACGCAACGTCTTGGGTACCTTTGTTGTCACCTTGAGATGAGAACGAGTGTTTCTGGGTGCGGTCCAAAATACAAGATGGCTGCCAGTGGCCATTTTGTACCGAAATTAGGTCAAATCAGTTTTTTGTACACAACTTCTATATGGCTCAGGCTAGAGGCCGTATTTATGAACCGATCTTTATGAAACTTCTTGGGTACCTTTGTTATCACCATGGGATGAGAACGAGTGTTTTTGGGTGTGGTCCAAAATTCAAGATGGCCACCAGCAGTCATTTTGTACCAAAATTAGTGCAATCAGTCTTTTGTACAGAACTTCTGTATGAAAGTTCTGATTTGAATAAATTTTTGTATGAATGTTTAGTAACATGGAATACATCACATATAGTACAGGTTTTTTTCTCGTGCAGAAATTATGCAAATTAGATGAACTTTGATTTATTCAGTGCCACTTATACACTGTAAGTGCACATGTCAATACGGCTCGGACTAGAGGCTGTATTTATGAACCGATCTTCACAAAACTTCTTGGGTACCTTTGTTATCACCTTGGGACGAGAACGAGTGTTTCGGGGTGCGGTCCAAAATTCAAGATGGCTGCCAGTGGCCATTTTGTACCGAAATTAGGTCCAATCAGTTTTTTGTCACAACTTCTACACAGCTCATATTTGTGAACTGATCTTCACGAAACTTCTTGGGTATCTTTGTTTTCACCTTGGGACAGGAATGAGTGTGTTTTGGGGTGCCTTTGTTATCACTGTGCTATGAGAACAAATATTTTGGGGTTCAGTCAGACCCACTCTGGGACTCAAAGATTTTTTTCTAGTTTGGCATCTGACTGTCACCCACTTTACAATACTTTACCTATACATTTGTTACAGGCAACGCTCAGTATTTATGTACAGACCGTTACAATACTTTATATGTACCTTTGTTATCAGGTCATTACCTAGATGTTTGTCATTGCTGTGTCACATACTATATATGTACATGTCTTTGTCTTGACAAGTTGAGCTACAGTGTCATTGACACTTTCATTTTACAATAAAGCAGATTCTGGCTGGTGTGACTCATTATCACTTAGTGACCTTTGAGTGTAGCTTTCAATATGTTTTCATCTTGTTCCATAGAATCTATTTTTAGAACAGTGTACACACACTAGTTGATTAAGTAGGTCATCCTTGTTTACATCAATTAAGACAGAATCACCAAGAAGCTCAATGAAGAAAACAGAACATTGGAGAAACTTCTTCTTGGACATTCTCTCTGAAAATATAGATATCTTTGTCAACAGAATTTAGGAACTCTTTTCAGACTGACTCTTTACAGATAGACATTCTATACTCACAAGGCATTTGTTTACATTGGAGATTATAATTGACAGGATAGTGCATCATTATTTACAGAAGTAGTTGATTATATATATTCACAGAAATATTTTTGAGGACCTGTGCTTCTTTGGTTTGAAGAGAGATTATTCTCGAAAAAGAGAATTTATACAAGCTGCGAAACAGAATATATTTTTGTGAAAAGCCAAGATTCTACGAGATTATTTTCGAAATTTCCTGTAGTGCCAATACTTATCGAATTTTGATTCCATTTGAATTTTGCTGTGCATTTTATTATATTTTACTGGAGACTCCTGAAATTTCTCAGTGAATATTTCATTACAAATCTATGGGATACTGTTTCTGAAGACACACACATTCTTGGACTTAATACTACCAGCTGGAAAATTTTTTCACAAGATTCTTCACCACTGGATTACTGGATTCTGTCAAACTGTATTTTGGACTAAATTCAATAATGGATAAGTATCACTGTTTTTATTTTTGGTAAACCAATTAGTGTAAAAGATCTTTGTATCATTTTTTTATATTATCTTTTTTAATTAAATTTCAGAATAGTTAAATTCCTAGTTGTTGCTGCTGATTCTTAGATTTCTTTCTGGTAGCAATATCATTATTATTTCCACACTGTAGCAGCCCCTGAAAGCAGTGATCCTGCGTGGAGTTCTATAGCATGAGAGGCTTGTTGTTAACTGGAAGAGTGTTAGAAGCCACTATCAGTGATCTACTGAAAAGTGCTGAAAGCCACTTTAGTGGCTTTACATCGTGTCCATTACCTTGTTATTTGCACAGTAGTAGAAAAAAAATGTCTATAAAATTGTTTTTGTTACAATTATAATTTATTGGAGCGAGCCAATAGGCACACTCCAAGAAATGGTAACAAACCGATTATTTATAAACAAAATCAAAGTCTCCCCTTAGTGGTAGCATTGTAGTTTAGAAAAAAATAATCTCCTTTGAAAAATAATTTAGCACTCTACCAGTTAATGTCCAATGTGCATCTTCAAAAATATAATTCTGCTTCTTTTTCAAAATTCAAGCAATGACACAAAATTTCTCGTCAGCTCACCAAAGTTAAGCAACATTGAACCCGGTTAATCATTGGATGGGTGACCAACTGAGCAATCGATTCGGACTCCCACTTTGTGTCCTTGGGCAAGGCACTTCACCCCGATTGCCCACATGGGTGCATGATGGGGTCGCCATGTACTAAGCCTTTACTGCACATCAGTGGTGTGCATGTCTTCAACCAATCTAACCCTGCCTGTGCTGCAGTGCAGAGTTATGATATTGGGGGAGAGGGGGGGGGGGGGGAGCTGCTTGTCATTGCTCAATGGTTCTCTCCGGGTACTCTGGCTTCCTCCACCCTTAAAACTATCACCGACATGATATGACCCTGGCTGTTAAGGTGTCCTTAAACCCTAATAAATAAATAAAATAAAATAAATGACACAAAATTACAGATGCATTTTTAGCTCACCTAACTGAAAGTCAGCATGAGCTATTGCCATCACTCTTCTGTTATACATTGTCTGTCCTTATGTTTCCCATCGTCTGTTAACTTTACATATCACTCTTCTTCAGAACCACTGGACCAAACTTGGTACAAATTATCTTTTGGAACACACTTCCATGTTTGTTCAGTAAAAGTAGCTAAACCCGATGGGCTGCAGACAGTGCCGGTAAACCTGAAATTGAAAAAATTCTTATAAACCACCGGCCACAATCCTTTGAAAATTGGCATGTATAACTTCCTTATGTATTCAAGATTTTGAAGTGTGTTCAAAGAAAGTTTCTTTGGCAGTATTTAAGTTTGTGCTGAGAGGAGTGGCAATATATTTGGCTGTGCATAAAATTTATATTTGTGAGCCAATTTTAATGAAAGTTGACAGGCAATGATATTAGGGGACATATACAATGCATTTAATTTATGCCAGAAGAATTTTTTCACTTGGGACAGGAGTTGAAAATAGAAAAAAACATTTTCAAATGCCCAAACTTCATGGAACAAAGAATATTTGTTTGGTATGGAGCATCCTTGGGACCAGTAGATTCAAGTTGGCAAAAACAATGCCAGTCAGTTGTGTCCTGAGGTGTCATATGGAAGTGTGTGTGTGTGTGTGTGTGGGGGGGGGGGGGGGGGGGGGGGGGTAAATATTAAATATTTTCGTCTCCAAAACTTACTGTTTAAAATTCAAAATGGGGGCCATGGGCATTAAGTGCTACCCTTGTCCGTCCATCCAGCCATCTGCACCAATAAATATGGTTTATGTGCCTAGTTGTTCGTTCACAGCACTGTTATGGGTCTAGTCTGGTTTATATGACTACGGTCAGACTACCCACCTAAAATGCTGAATCAGTAGTTTTAAAAAACTATTAAATATTTTCGTCTCCAAAACTTACTGTTTAAAATTCAAAATGGGGGCCATGGGCATTAAGTGCTACCCTTGTCCGTCCATCCAGCCATCCGCACCAATAAATATGGTTTATGTGCCTAGTTGTTGGTTCACAGCACCGTTATGGGTCTAGTCTGATTTATGTGACTACGGTCAGACTACCCACATAAATTTGATCCTAAAAATGGTGTCTATGTGTCTGAAAAAGTAGGTTATGTGGCTAAAATACTTTATGTGGGTATTACATTTTCATGGATTTTATGTTAGGGTAAAGGTCAGTAAGCTGAAAGGGTTAGGGTTAGCTACCACCCAGAAATAAGACTTAAATAGAGTTTTTAGCTCACCTGACTTTCAGTCAGGAGAGCTATAGTGATCACTCACCGTCCGTCGTCCGTCGTCCAGCGTCCGTCGTCCGTGAACATGGTGTTTGCGTCTTCTCCTCCCAAACCGCTGAACCAATTTAATTGATATTTGAGATAATAGTTTGTTATGACATCGCAATTTGATTTTGTTCAAATCAAGTTGCCCCGCCCGTGGGTAGGGCCACACCCAAAAAGTGTGCTGAAATCTTAAAAAATCTTCTTCTCATGAATCAGCAGTAGCAGAGACTTGATATTTGGTGTGCAGTTTCCTTTTGAGGTGTAGACTCAGATTTGTTCAAGAGAAGTTTGTGGGGCTATACTTGGCGTCGTTATGGGAGGGGCAAAATTTTTGGCCCCGCCCAAAATTTCTATTTTCCAAACCGAGAGGCTGATTTGAACCAAATTTTATGTGAGGGCTTATTGGGTCATAAGTACCTAATTTATGCTGATTTTTTTTTTCCCGTAGCCCCATGGGAACCGCAGGAGCTAAAAATAGAAAAAAATTAAAACGCCCATATCTCCAAAACTGCACGGCACCGAGAATTTTTATTTGGTGTGAAGCTTCCTTAAGACCAACAGAAAGAATTGGTAAAAAAAAATTGCCATCGGTTTTATCATAGGGTACAGTTTCGGGACATTGAAAAAGTGCTGAGTCAGCACTTTTTAACACTGTAGGCAATGGGAAAAACATTAAAAAATCTTCTTCTCCAGATCCAGCAGGCAGAATCTTTTGATATTTGGTTTGCAACATTGGAGGGTGGATCTGATTCAAGTTTGTTCAAATCGGCCCCCTGGGTTCATATTTGGGCTAAGTATAGGAGCCCGATTTCGAACTTAGTGCATTTCAGGCAAATTTCTTAAAAAATCTTCTTCTCCAGATCCAGCAGGCAGAATCTTTTGATATTTGGTATGCAACATTGTGGGGTGGATCTGATTCAAGTTTGTTCAAATCGGCCCCCTGGGTTTATATTTGGGCTCAGTATAGGAGCCCAAATTTGAACTTACTGCATTTCAGGCAAATTTCTTTGAAAATCTTCTTCTCCAGATCCAGCAGGCAGAATCTTTTGATATTTGGTATGCAACATTGTGGGGTGGATCTGATTCAAGTTTGTTCAAATCAGCCCCTTGGGTTTATATTTGGGCTCAGTATAGGAGCCCAAATTTGAACTTAGTACATTTCAGGCAAATTTCTTTGAAAATCTTCTTCTCAAGATACAGCAGGCAGAATCTTTTGATATTGGGTATGCAACATTGTGGGGTGGATCTGATTCAAGTTTGTTCAAATCGGCCCCTTGGGTTTATATTTGGGCTCAGTATAGGAGCCCAAATTTGAACTTAGTGCATTTCAGGCAAATTTCTTAAAAAATCTTCTTCTCCAGATCCAGCAGACAGAATCTTTTGATATTTGGTATGCAACATTGTGGGGTGGATCTGATTCTATTTTGTTCAAATCGGCTCCCTAGATTCATATTTGGGCTCACTATAGAAGCTCGAATTTAAACTTAGTGCATTTCAGGCAAATTTCTTCAAAAATCTTCTTCTCCAGATCCTGCAGGCAGAATCTTTTGATATTTGGTATGCAACATTGTGGGGGTGGATCTGATTCCAGTTTGTTCAAATCGGCCACCTGGATTCATATTTGGGCTCACTATAGAAGCCCAAATTCGAACTTAGTGCATTTCAGGCAAATTTCTTTGAAAATCTTCTTCTCAAGATCCAGCAGACAGAATCTTGTGATATTTGGTATGCAGCATCCTTAGGGGGGTAAGATTCAAGTTTGTTCAAGCCATGTCCCTAGGTCCATATTTGGGCTCACTGTGGGAGCTTGAATTGTAACTTTGTTCGAAATGAGGAATTTTCTTAAAAAATCTTCTTCTTCAGATCCAGCAGTCGGAATGGTTTGATATGTGGTGAGTAGCATCCTTGGGGGAGGGGGGATTCAAGTGTGTTAAAGCCAAGTCCATGGGTCCATATTTGGGCTCCCTGTGGGAGCCCAAATTATAACTTAGTCAATATGAGGAATTTTTCTTTAAAAATCTTCTTCTTCAGATTCAGCAGTTGGAATGTTTTGATATTTGGCATGGAGCAACGTTAGGGGGCTGAGATTCAAGTTTGTTCAAGCCAAGTCCCTTGGTTCATATTTGGGCTCACTATGGGAGCCTGAATGACAACTTAGTTCAAAATGAGGAATTTTCTTTAAAAATCTTCAGATCCAGCAGATGAATGCTTTTGATATTTTTTATGCAGCATCCTTAGGGGGGTAAGATTCAAGTTTGTTCAAGCCATGTTCCTAGGTCCATATTTGGGCTGATTGTGGGAGCTTGAATTGTAACTTGGTTCAAAATGAGGAATTTTCTTTAAAAATCTTCTTCTTCAGATCCAGCAGTCGGAATGTTTTGATATTTGGTGTGTAGAATCCTTAGGGGTGTGAGATTCAGGTTTGTTAAAGCCAAGTCCCTGGGTTCATATATGGGCTTCCTTTGGGAGCCCGAATTATGACTTAGTTCAGTATGAGGAATATTCTTTAAAAATCCTTTTTTAGATCCACTGGTCAGAATATTTGGATATTTGGTTTCAGCTTTTCTTAGGAAGAGCAGATGCTACTTGTAGAAATCAATTCTCTGGGTTGATATTTAGGCTACCATGTCAGGTGAGTGCCCTCAGGCCCCCTGGGGCCTCTTGTTTAGTGGTTGTTCATGCATTTTAAATTGGGTATTGCATTATCATGGATTTTATGTTAGGGTAAGGGTCAGTAAGCTGAAAGGGTTAGGGTTTGCTACCACCCAGCAGGCTTGTCATTATCAGAATTGCAGGAGGGCAATAATGGTCTGCCTAAAATGGGTCCAGGAGGGCCATTTTAGGTCCACCTTAATTCATCAAAGGAGGGCGACTGGGGTCGGGCCTATTCTTCAGTTGACTCGAAGTTAGGTGAGCTTTGCCGATCCAGTGACCAGTGATGTCCCACAAATATCAAACAGTTTACCCTGGGTACCGACAAGAAATTTGGTGAAAAAAAAAATCCCAAAGAATAATACATACTGGTAAATATAGTGGAAGAATTGTTACTCAATAAAGAAATATTTCCAATGAACCCAAACCGGCCTCTACATTTTACCCAAACCGGCATCCGAATTTTACCCTAAATGTCCGCCACAGTTTTACCCAAACCGGCCTCCGAGAATTTTACGGACGGGAAAAAGAAAAACACCGACTTTTTATATGGACATACATTTATTAACACAATAATTTAATGATCAGTCTGATTTTTGCTAATTAAAACTGCGATATATGACACAGTTTGTCTTGGGATTTTTTCATTATAGTATCGTAAAAAAGCCACAAGGACAAAATATTTTCTTTATCATTTCTGGCAGAAGATATGATTTCAGTGGTTTTCTCAAAGCACCCTTTGAAGTCTTGTTAAGGTAATCACAGAGAACACCTTTAAAAACCGCTAAATCTTGTAAAACCAAATGTTTGTTCCATTTTTGTTTGATTTTTGCATGCCATGTTGTTTTGATAATCAGAGGTGCCAGATCACATCAAGATTTTGGGAATGTGTTTTTGAAAAAGAGTAACAAATCAGTACCATTTTGTCACTGTGTCAGTAACTTTTTCAGTAATTTCAGGAACTCAGAAACAACAAGTTGTGTTTATTCTGTTTTGGATATTTTCAAATGGATAATTATTGGATTTTCTGTACAGGTTTGTGGGTAAAATTTTTGGAAAAGGAGGTAGGCCAACATTTGCTCTCACAATTTTTATTATTTAAATTTTGCTACAATGTCATTAAAAGCTACTAATAGGTGAGAGTGGATAAAAATGCACGGAGGCCGGTTTGGGTAAAATTGTGGAGGCGGGAATGGGTGAAATTGCGGAGGCCGGTTTGGTTGGAGGCCGGTTTGGGTGTAATTCTACTCAACACACGTGGGTGAAATGACGTGACACATGACAAAGTTGTTGGGGGTGAAGCATCCTGGCTTTTTTTTGGTATTTAGCTGAATATATTAATTTAATATAAATAGCCTATCACTCAGACTTCTGATACAAATTCATGGATAAGGCATTATATGTAAAGGAATCCTCACGTTGACAAAATGAGTAACATTTTACAGTTATGAAACATTGGTCACTTTGCTCATTTGCATACCAATTTTTATTTATTGGAATGGTTTGAAATTTTGTTGGCATATTCTGTGCATAGTTCCTGACAGGCAAGGGGTGAAGTTACACGCACAGGCACCTGCTCCCGACTATTTGATGAAATATAATGCTGAGAAAAAAATCCCCCCTCTCAATTTTAACTGGGACTTTGTGCCGCAATGTCTCAAGCTCTGTTTACATATAGGAACTGATAAATATTTATCGCCCATGGTATTTTGCTTGAGGCAGTCATTTATGGTCCGCAGAAATTTTAGTTCAGGTGGGCCACTGCAGCCGCGGCAGATCGCCCACCTCAAAATAGCAAGCCTGACCCAGAAATAAGACTTAAAAAGAGTTTTTTAGTGGTTGTCCATGCATTTTAAATTCCTCAAATATTTTAGTCACATGAAACGTGTCTGTGTCGGACGGTTTGCGATAACTTTAGTTTGAACGAAATGAAGAAAAATTTTATACATAGGTTTATAACAACATCATACAGGTTGTGATTGATAGTGGGTATGGTCTGATATTTTTTGGCATAGTTATGGCCCTTTTCTGACTTAGAAAACATGTTGATATTGATTTCTGGACAATAACTTTAATTTGATTGAACGAAATGAACCAAAATTTCCACAAACTACAGATTGGGATTCACAGTGGGTTTGGTCCGATATTTCTTGGCACAGTTATGGCCTTTTCCACTTAGAAGACATGTTGATCTTGGTTTCCGGATGGTAACTTGACTCATAAGTGTCCGATTTCAATAGCTACCCTTGGCATTGCACTTGTTTTTAGCTTAACTTGACAAAGTCAAGATAAGCTATTGCCATCACACATGTGGAAGTCTGTCAGTCTGTGAGCCTGTTCACATTTTTTTTAGCACACCCCATAGTTCTTGTCTCATCATCACAAAAATTAATATGTAGGTTCAAGGTTATGTTTAGATGAGAACGTCCTCTTTTGGTCGCGATCGGTCAACCGTGATGGCCACCCGAGCCCCAAAACCTGAAAACCTTAGCACAGTCTACAGGTCGTTTTTATGAAGGAATTTCATTGTAACCTGGTAGGATAACTCTGTATAAGGTCTAGATAAGAATGTCCCCTGTGCAGACCCAAAACCTTTTGCACAGTCTAAAGGTCGTATTTAGGAAGGGATTTTATTGTAACTTCGTAGGATGACTGTTTAATGTCTAGATGAGAACCTCCTTTTTTTGGTCAAGTTCAATCAACCATGACCACTGCATGGACACGTTGCCTAGATTCCTTTAGCACAGTCTACATCATGTATTTATGAAGGGATTTCATTGTAACTTGGTATGATGACTCAGTATAATGTCTAGATGAGAACGTCCTATGTTGGCCATGATCGGTCAACCGTGATGGCCGTAAGACACATGATCTAGATTTGTTTAGCACAGTCTACAGTTCATATTTATGAAGCAATTTCATTGTAACTTGGAAGGATAACTTGGTATGATGTCTAGATGAGACTTCCTATTTTGGTTGCAATCGGTCAACCATTACTGCTTCCTGGCCACTTGACCTAGATTCCTTTAGCATTGTCTACAGGTTGTTTTTTTGAAGGGATTTCATTGTAACTTGGTAAGATAACTTGGTATATCTATACACCTGGAACTTAATTAAGCAACCCCTGGTTTTTTTTTGCTGTGGTGTTAATAGAAACTGTCATTACTTTCGTACTATCTTTCAGATGGCCAAAAGTGATTGTTTGCGGAAAGAATTGTCTATTGACAAATGAAAGACAACACAATGATGAAAATATGCAGTATTTTAATGATGCTAATTACACATATCTGTCACTAATGTTTTTGATGGAAAAATGTTCCGACAAGTATGGTGCTGGACCGGTCCATGTTGAAACCATGCTTGTAATTACTGACCAAAAATATAACCTGTGATCTCCTGAACACAATAGCAGTGTCTGATGTCAGTAGCGAGTGTATCCACCATGTGCCCAGATGACAGTCTGAACCCTCCACCTAATACTGCCAGTGAGCCTTCTGATATGGCCAGAGGCAACTGCTGCCACTCCTCATGTAATGCAGCTTCCAAATCTGCCAAATTCTGTGCAGACGGATCCCTTGCTTGAATATGATGTCCAATAAAGTCCCAGATGTGTTCTAAGGGATTCAAATCAGGGCTCATTGCAGGCCAAGGTAGTGTTGTAATAGCATTGTTCTGAAGGAATGGTCTCACAGCATGGGAACGATGTGGCCTTGCATTGTCGTCCATGAATGCAGAGCGAGTAGCCAATATGTGGTTGTCAAAATGAGGCACGACAACCGGATTGAGAATGTCCTGGATGTACTGATGACCATTGAGATTCCCATGTACAGTCACCATATCAAGTTTACAATCATGAGAGAGGCATCTCCAGATCATAACTGATCCTCCACTGTAAGGAACAGTTGGTCTGAGGTTCTTGGGCACGCAAGCAGTATTTCTATGCCTCCACACTCTCATGTGACCATCTGTGACGTGAAATGGGAACCAACTCTCCTGTGACCAATTGTCTCTCCTCCACGTCCTGAGATTCCAATGTTGTCCCATAAACCACTCCAAACGTCGTCTTTGATGCTGTTCGGCCAGAAGTGGATGCTTGATGACCCTTCTGGACCTCATTCCCATGCTTTGAGACGGTTTCGGACAGTACTGTTGCACAAATTCCTGCTGGTGAGCCAAAGGCATTTCAAAACCCCCCTTGAAGAAAATGGTTCACTCCTATCAAGGCATGCCAGACTCTGATCTTCCTGAAGAGATGTCTTTTGGGGTCATCCAGGCCTTGGTTTGTCCTTAACATCTTTGGTTTGTTGATGTTTTCGGACAAGTCTTCTGATGCGACGTTTAACATTGTGAAATATGTTCAATTTAATGTAGTTCTTTCAAGCCTCAACTCGTCTAGTAGGGCACAGTAGTATAATCGGGATCAGCATCGGAATTGGCCGAGTGTGAGCTCAAATAATCGGTTGGCTGCCATTTTTGGTAATTGGTTGAACAATTCTCAATTATCACAATTCTTGTCTTATTTCATAATCCTTTCATAAACATTGATCATTATCCTTTTCCTCAAACACTCCACACAGTCAAGTTACGCTAGTGTCATTGACACTTTCATTATATTTGGTGTACAACATCCGTAGGATCTGATTCAAGTTTGGCAAATCAAATCCATCTGTTATTAGCTCACCTGACTGAAAGTCAGGGTGAGCTATTCTAATCAGTTTTTGTCCATTGTCTGTCATGAAGATGGTGTTTGGGTCTGGCCACAGGCCACATTTTAATGAAATTTCACATTAGTAGTGGTTATATAGGGGCATTTGGGTTTTTCTTCAAATTGGGTTTCTGCTCATATTGAGGAGGGGTGGGGCCAAAATGCCTCAATTTTTTAAAAAAAATCTTCTTCTCATGAACCAGTTGTAGAAGACATTTGATATATGGTTGAGGTGTAGACTCAAATGGTTCCTTTTGAGGTGTAGACTCAAATTTGTTCGAGAGGCTATATTTGTTGTTATGGGAGGGACAAGAATTTGTGCCCCACCCGAAATTTGTATTTTCCAAACCGAGAGGCTGATTTGAACCAAATTTGATATGAAGTATTAATGGGTCATAAGTACAAATATAATTTTCAAAATGCCCCGTGGGAACCACATCGGAGCCACAGGAGTTAAAAATAGAAAAAATTTTGAATGCCAATATCTCCAAAACTACACTCCTCTGAGAATTTTTATTTGGTGTGAAGCTTCCTTAGGACCAATAGAATGGAATGGTCCAAAAAAAAAATAGCTTTCGGTTTTATCACGGTACTTTTTCGGGACTTTGATAAAATGGACTTCCTAAGGGAGCCTGAATTATAACTTTCTTCAATTTGAGGAACTTTCTTTAAAAATCTTCTTGTTCAGATCCAGCAGTCGGAATTTTTTGATATTTGGTATACAGCATCCTTAGGGAGGTGTGATTCAAGTTTGTTCAAGCTAAGTCCCTCATTCCATATTTGGGCTCCCTGTGGGAGACCGAATTGTAACTTGGTTCAATATGAGGAACATTCTTTAAAAATCTTCTTCATCACATCCACCAGTAGGAATTTTTTGATACTTGACATGCAGCATCCTTAGGGAGGGGTGGGGGGGAGTGAGATTTACGTTTGTTCTTGCCAAGTCTCTGGGTTCATATCTGGGCTGCCTGTGGGAGCCCAAATTATAACTTAGTTCAATATGAGGAATTTTCTTTAAAAATCTTCTTGTTCAGATCCAGCAGTCGGAATGTTTTGATGTTTGGTATACAGCACCTTTAGGGAGGTGTGATTCAACTTTGTTCAAGCCAAGTCTCTGAGTCCACATTTGGGAGATTGAATTGTAACTTAGTTCAATATGAGGAACATTCTTTAAAAATCTTCTTCACATCCACTAGTAAGAATCTTTTGATATTTGGTATGCTTTATTGTTAGGGAGGTGAGATTCAAATCTGTTAAAGCCAAATCCCTGGGTTCATATCTGGTCTCCCTATGGGAGCCCGAATTGTAACAAAATGTTTTGATATTTGGTATATGGTTTTCTTAATGGGGCAGGTGCAAGTTTGTTTAAATTAGGATCCTCGGTTGATAGTTGTCAGTGTCAGGTGAGCACTCTCAGGTCCTTAGGGCCTCTTGTTTGCCATGTGTTGTTGAACTAAATGTGTCATTAATTTTGGAAAGAAAAGAGTGTGGTAAAATTTTTGGCATGGAGCTGTATTGATTATCTATCATCTTTATAAAATTGTATAATTTTCTTTAAATATTCTTTAAAAATCTTCTTCTTCACATCCACCAGTAAGAATCTTTTGATATTTGGTATACTTTATTGTTAGGGAGGTGAGATTCAAATCTGTTAAAGCCAAGTCCCTGGGTTTATATTTGGGCTTCCTAAGGGAGCCCGAATTATAACTTCGTTCAGTTTGAGGAATTTTCTTTAAAAATCTTCTTGTTCAGATCCAGCAGTCGGAATGTTTTGATATTTGGTATACAGCATCCTTAGGGAGGTGTGATTCAAGTTTGTTCAAGCCATGTCTCTGATTCCATATTTGGGCTCCCTGTGGGAGACCGAATTGTAACTTAGTTCAATATGAGGAACATTCTTTAAAAATCTTCTTCATCACATCCACCAGTAGGAATTTTTATGTGTACCCATACTATGTATGGTACACGTAATGCCAGCATCCGGGGTGACCATCTGTCGTTCGTCCATCCTTTGTCCGTCCATCTGTTCGTCTGTCTGTCCGGCATACGTATCCATTTCTTTGGCATTCGATAACTTGAAAAATATTGCTTGGATTGTCTAGTTACTTTATATTTGTGTTCAGGTTACTGATGTGCCGAGCTGTATAGTTTTTGGTGTAAATCGGATAATTTGATCCTGAGATATTAACCCTTTATCCTTCAAATTGAAAATTCCTCCAATCCCTTTGGCATGAGATAACTCAAAAAATATCAATCCGATTGTCATGTTACTTTATATATTTATTCAGGTTACTGATGTGCTGTGCTGTATAGTTTTTTATGTAAATCTGATAATTTGATCCTGAGATATTAACCCTTTATCCTTCAAATTGAAAATTTCTCCAATCCCTTTGACATTCGATAACTTGGAAAATATTGCTTGGATTGTCAAGTTACTTTATATTTGTGTTCAGGTTACTGATGTGCCGAGGTATATAGTTTTTGGTGTAAATCTGATAATTAAATCCTATGATATTAACCATTTATCCTTCAAATTGAAAATTCCTCCAATCCCTTTGGCATTCGATAACTTGAAAAATATTGCTTGGATTGTCTAGTTACTTTATATTTGTATTCAGGTTACTGATGTGCCGAGCTGTATAGTTTTTGGTGTAAATCTGATGATTTGATTCCGAGATATTAACCCTTTATCCTTCAAATTGAAAATTCCTCCAATCCCTTTGGCATTTGATAACTTGAAAACTATTGCTTGGATTGTCAAGTTACTTTATAATTGTGTTCAGGTTACTGATGTGCTGATCTGTATAGTTTTTGGTGTAAATCTGATAATTTGATCCAGAGATATTAACCCCCTTTATCCTTCAAATTGAAAATTCCTCCAATCCCTTTGGCATGAGATAACTCAAAAAATATCAATCGGATTGTCATGTTACTTTATATATTTATTCAGGTTACTGATGTGCTGTGCTGTATAGTTTTTTATGTAAATCTGATAATTTACTCCGGAGATATTAACCCTTTATCCATCAAATTAGACACTCCTCCAATCCATTTCTATATGTACCCATACCTTGTATGGTGTACATAATGTCGGCATCCGTGGTGGCCCTCCGTCATACAGCTTTCTACTAGTTGCGTGAATGGGTGTATGGGTACACATCTGACAATTTCATCGGCCTATTTTTTTTATATTTGACATGCAGCATTCTTGGGGGGGGGGGGGGGGGAGATTCACATTTGTTCTTGCCAAGTCTCTGGATTCATATTTGGGCTGGGAATTATAACTTAGTCCAATATGAGGAATTTTCTTTAAAAATCTTCTTGTTCAGATCCAGCAGTCGGAATGTTTTGATATTTGGTATACAGCATCTTTAGGGAGGTGTGATTCATCTTTGTTCAAGCCAAGTCTCTGAGTCCACATTTGGGAGATTGAATTGTAACTTAGTTCAATATGAGGAACATTCTTTAAAAATCTTCTTCACATCCACCAGTAAGAATCTTTTGATATTTGGTATACTTTATTGTTAGGGAGGTGAGATTCAAATCTGTTAAAGCCAAGTCCCTGGGTTCATACTTGGTCTCTCTATGGGAGCCCAAATTGTAACTTTGTTCAATATGAGGAATATTTTTTTAAAAAAAAAAATTTCTGATTCACCAGTCAAAATGTTTTGATATTTGGTATGTGGTTTTCTTAATGGGGCAGATGCAAGTTTGTTCAAATTAGGACCCTCGGTTGATAGTTGTCAGTGTCAGGTGAGCACGCTCAGGCCCTTAGGGCCTCTTGTTTGCCATGTGTTGTTGAACTAAATGTGTCATTAACTTTGGAAAGAAAAGAGTGTGGTAACATTTTTGGCATGGAGCTGTATTGATTATCTATCATCTGTATAAAATGGTATAATTTTCTAAAAATATTCTTTAAAAATCTTCTTCACATCCACCAGTAAGAATCTTTTGATACTTGGTATACTTTATTGTTAGGGAGGTGAGATTCAAATCTGTTAAAGCCAAGTCCCTGGATTCATATTTGGGCTTTCTAAGGGAGCCCGAATTATAACTTCATTCAGTTTGAGGAATTTTCTTTAAAAATCTTCTTGTTCAGATCCAGCAGTCGGAATGTTTTGATGTTTGGTATACAGCATCTTTAGGGAGGTGTGATTCAACTTTGTTCAAGCCAAGTCTCTGAGTCTACAATTGGGAGATTGAATTGTAACTTAGTTCAATATGAGGAACATTCTTTAAAAATCTTCTTCACATCCACCAGTAAGAATCTTTTGATATTTGGTATGCTTTATTGTTAGGGAGGTGAGATTCAAATCTGTTAAAGCCAAATCCCTGGGTTCATATCTGGTCTCCCTTTGGGAGCCCGAATTGTAACTTTGTTCAATATGAGGAATATTTTTTTTTTTAAAATATTTCTGATTCACCAGTCAAAATGTTTTGATATTTGGTATATGGTTTTCTTAATGGGGCAGATGCAAGTTTGTTCAAATTAGGACCCTTGGTTGATAGTTGTCAGTGTCAGGTGAGCACGTTCAGGCCCTTAGGGCCTCTTGTTTGCCATGTGTTGTTGAACTAAATGTGTCATTAACTTTGGAATGAAAAGAGTGTGGTAACATTTTTTGGCATGGAGCTGTATTGATTATCTATCATCTGTATAAAATGGTATAATTTTCTAAAAATATTCTTTAAAAATCTTCTTCTTCACATCGACCAGTAAGAATCTTTTGATATTTGGTATACTTTATTGTTAGGGAGGTGAGATTCAAATCTGTTAAAGCCAAGTCCCTGAGTTCATATTTGGGCTTCCTAAGGGAGCCCGAATTATAACTTCGTTCAGTTTGAGGAATTTTCTTTAAAAATCTTCTTGTTCAGATCCAGCAGTCGGAATGTTTTGATATTTGGTATACAGCATCCTTAGGGAGGTGCGATTCAAGTTTGTTCAAGCCAAGTCTCTGAGTCCATATTTGGGCTCCCTGTGGGAGACCGAATTGTAATTTAGTTCAATATGAGGAACATTTTTAAAAATCTTCTTCATCACATCCGCCAGTAGGAATTTTTTGATATTTGGCATGCAGCATCCTTAAGGAGATGGGATTCACGTTTGTTCAAGCCAAGTCTCTGGGTTCATATTTGGGCTCCCTGTGGGAGCCCAAATTATAACTTAGTTCAATATGAGGAATTTTCTTTAAAAATCTTCTTGTTCAGATCCAGCAGTCGGAATGTTTTGATATTTGGTATTCAGCATCCTTAGGGAGGTGTGATTCAAGTTTGTTCAAGCCAAGTCTCTGAGTCCATATCTGGGCTCCCTGTGGGAGACTGAATTGTAAGGTAGTTCAATATGAGGAACATTCTTTAAAAATCTTCTTCACATCCACCAGTAAGAATCCTTTGATATTTGGTATACTGTATCGTTATGGAGGTGAGATTCAAATTTGTTGATGCCAAGTCCCTGGGTTCATATTTGGACTCCCTATGAGAGCTCGAATTATCACTTAGTTCAGTATGAAAAATATTTTTTAAAATTTTCTTTTTCAGATCCACTTGTCAGAATGTTTTCATATTTGGTATATGTTTTTCTTAATGGGGCAGATACAAGTTTGTTCGAATCAGGACCCTTTGGTTAAGAGTTGTTAGTGTCAGGTGAGTGCTCTCAGGCCCCTTGGGGCCTCTTGTTATTTAGGCTCTGATAATTTTATCATGGTGCAATATGAGGAAAATTCTTTCAAAATCTGCTTCATTTAGATCCACCAGTGAAAATCATTTGATATTTGGTATACTGCATGCCTAGGGCAGTCAGATTTAAATCAGTCAAATCAAGTCTGTGGGTTGATATTTGGGTTTATGGGAAATATTCTTTAAAAATCTTCTTCATCTCCACCAGTCCGAATCTTTTCATATTTGGTATACAGTATCCTTAGAGGACTCCGATTTAGGTTTGTGTAATTCAAGTCCTTAGCTTCATATTTAGGTTTCCTATGGGAGCCCAAATTTCAACTTAGTGCAGGAATATCATTTAAGTATATTCTTCTTCAAATCTCCCAGTCTCAATGAAGATTAGGTATAAAGTTTCCTTATAGAGCCCAGATTCAAGTTTGTTCAAATCAAATCCCTGGGGCCATATTTGGGCTCCTTGTGTGAACCCAAATTTTAACTCTGTGCCATATGAGGAAAATGCTTTAAAATTCTTCTTCAGGACCACCAGGCAGAAGTTTTTATATTTAGCATACAACATCCTTGTGGGGGCATATTTCAGTTTGTTCAAATCAAGTTGATAGGTTTATATCTGGGCACCATGTAAAGCCCAAATTATATTTAACTTTATGCAATTTGAGCAGTATTCTTTAACGATCATCAGATCCACAAAACAACACCCCCACCCACCCCCACCCACCCCCATTCCCTGCATCTCAATCATGTCCTTGTTGACTGCATTTTACACCGTTTCTTCACACAACTGATGGCATCCAGGAACATGGAATATTTCATCGAATTTCAGCCCATTATTTTAACCAACCTCTAAGATCTTTTTAGAGGAAAGCCCTTGTCATTTTATGGCCCCGAAAAATATTTTTTGGGGGCATATAGCGTTTGTCATTTCCATCCCATCTTTCTATCCATCCATCTGACAATCAGGAAGATTTTCGTGTCCGCTCCATAACTCTGGGATGCTTCATTGTATCTTGTTGAAACTTGGCATATATGTTGCTTATTGGGAGACGATGTGTCGAACACAAATTTTTTTTGTTTGATGGAGGTCAAGGTCACAGATCAAGGTCAACTGTCTGTCAAGAAGATTTTTGTGTCCGCTCCATAACTCTGTGATGCTTTGTTTGATTTTGTTGAAACTTTTTTTTTTGTTCAGTGGAGATCAAGGTCACAGGTCAAGGTCAATGCCACGTTGGGGGCGGTCACTTCCGAGTGACAGTCTCTTGTTCAACATAATTTCAAGCCTAACATTGGATGTGTTCTGAGAGGTGGGGGTGGGGGGGATTCGAAAATCAGATGTTCTCTTTCATAGCATGTTTTGGTGATAGTCATTGCAGTGTGCACACATATACAAAGAAACATTTCCTTTTTGTCTTCAAAGATTCTTTGTGATCCCATAACAGTTACAACCTTATTCCTTGTAGTTCACTTGATACAGGTGAGCAATTTAAGCTCACTTGGGCCTATAGTTTTAAGATGCTCTTATTATTCGACAGCTTTAAAGATCATGAGATGTTTTTGTTTTTTTTATTCCAGTATTTATCACAAGTAAGCCGAATGTGTTTGTTGGGAGTTCAGACGGTTGTTACAATGTACCGGAGAGCCAGTAATGATGATGATCTTCGAACAACTACCAACCATATATATAATTCAAAGGACTGTATTGGGCAAGGAGCATCAAGCATAGTCTATCGAGGACACTCAAAGGTTGTTCAAATATTATAAAACTCTATTTAATGGATAATTGCATAATCATCCTTTTTCTTTTTTATTCACCTGTTTCGTTGGACATGAACTCTTTAACTTAATCTGCCGAGTTTTTTCTTGAATCTATACTAGAAGCACAAATGTGCATCCAGGTACCAGGATAGTGATATGGTGCAGGCGGGTGGGAGATTCCCCAACTTCCCTGTGTCAGAAAGTTTTGTTGTCTTTCGGACAATTATTGGTTACTCGAATGTCAACATTTTCTCTGAAAACCACTAATTTTAAAGAAAAGTAGATTATTCGGCGAAACTACAATTTTCATTGAGGAAAATCCACCTTATGTTTTAATATCCTTTGTATGAAAGCACTCATTCTAAGTGTATGACAGTCGAGGGAGTCATTTATTTTGTATATTATCAATATTTTAAAGAATTACTTTCATTAACCAAACGAAAATCTTTTAAATAATAATAACAAACATTTCTGACCTATTTTGTTTATAATTGTAACATTGTTTGGGCACACGGGGGATTTTTTTGTCAGTTGTAACATGAGCAGGCTGAATTTTTTGTGAGAAACCTTTGATGAGAGGACTACTAATCATGATACTACATTTTTAACAACTGTCAGAAACCTGTCTCAATTAGGTAACAGAGTATTTTTGCACTGACAGGGGCAAGCCAGAAAATAAGCAGACTGTCATCTGCAAAATGAGGTTCTCCGAGGGTGAATTTAGTGATGCTACCCTGCATAGCAGGATAGCATCACTAAATTTACCCTCTGTGAACCTCAGTCTAAATCAGAGTCTGAAAACTAAACAGAAAGAGGTACCCAGAGGATACATTAGCCCACTGTATGGGATTGCATCACCAAATTCACCCTCTGGGAACCTCAATCTGCAATATCAGACTGCTTATTTTCAGGCCTGGACAAGGGCATTGCAAAGATGACTTGATGGGGTGGGGGTATGTGAACCTGATGTGTCCAGACAGTCGTGGCTCCAGTCCCGACTCATAAAATATTCCAGTTATATCATCAAGGTATACCTTCATCAAAGGCATGCCTTGATGATGAAGTTGGAGCATGTGTAAGTTATGATTATAGTTAAAAAAATGCACGAGTTTGGGGAAATTACTTTGTGGATAAATAAATACCAAATTGGTCATGCTTGCCCTTCTCCACCCCACCCCCTACTAATCAACTGATTTGGATACTGCAGGCCTTGATTTGTATCAGTGACTATGTGTGTGATTGTAAGTCTATAAGTATCAAATTTAGCCTTGTTTGAAACCATGTAATTACTTACAGTACTGTGATCACAAAAGCAGTCTTTTAGTCGATCGGCTCTCGATCTGGCTTCGGTTCTGTCGCGATTGAGAATCGCGGTTCTGTCAATAAAATGCAGCAGAATGGAGAAAGAATCAAGACAAAATTTAGGTAGAATCGAGAGAAAATCGCAACGGAAACACCAATACATTGTGAGATGATTTGTTACATGTATTCCTCAACGGTGAAAACTTCGAAGTTTGGCGTGAACGGATCATAGATTCTAAGATTCGTTTGATGTATTCGTATGTCGCAATTAAAAAAAACAACAAAATCCAGTCGAGTTACAAACCTGAAGATATTTTCTGTCTCGCCTCCTTTTCAAATCGACAAAAGTAGAAATAATGAAAGAAAAGTGTGTGGAGATGTAAATGGATGTGAACAGGTCAACACAATCACAAGAAGAGACCTGGTCTGTGTGGGTAAATCCTCAGTGCATCAAAGTATTAAGCCTACAGTCTTAACTCCAGCCGTCTTTTATTTTTAGCTCACCTGACTTTCAGTCAGGAGAGCTATAGTGATCACTCACCGTCCGTCGTCCGTGAACATGGTGTTTGCGTCTTCTCCTCCCAAACCGCTGAACCAATTTAATTGATATTTGAGATAATAGTTTGTTATGACATCGCAATTTGATTTTGTTCAAATCAAGTTGCCTCGCCCGTGGGTAGGGCCACACCCCAAAAAGTCTGCTGAAATCTTAAAAAATCTTCTTCTCATGAACCAGCAGTAGCAGAGACTTGATATTTGGTGTGCAGCTTCCTTTTGAGGTGTAGACTCAGATTTGTTCAAGAGAAGTTTGTGGGGCTATACTTGGCGTCGTTATGGGAGGGGCAAAATTTTTGGCCCCGTCCAAAATTTCTATTTTCCAAACCGAGAGGCTGATTTGAACCAAATTTTTTGTGAGGGCTTATTGGGTCATAAGTACCTAATTTATGCTGATTTTTTTTTCCCGTAGCCCCATTGGAAGCGCAGGAGCTAAAAATAGAAAAAAATTAAAACGCCCATATCTCCAAAACTGCACGGCACCGAGAATTTTTATTTGGTGTGAAGCTTCCTTAGGACCAACAGAAAGAATTGGTAAAAAAAAAATTGCCATCGGTTTTATCATAGGGTACAGTTTCAGGACTTTGAAAAAGTGCTGAGTCAGCACTTTTTAACACTGTAGGCAGTGGGACATTAAAAAATCTTCTTCTCCAGATCCAGCAGGCAGAATCTTTTGATATTTGGTATGCAACATTGGAGGGTAGATCTGATTCAAGTTTGTTCAAAGCGGCCCCCTGGGTTCATATTTGGTCTCAGTATAGGAGCCCGATTTCGAACTTAGTGAATTTCAGGCAAATTTCTTAAAAAATCTTCTTCTCCAGATCCAGCAGGCAGAATCTTTTGATATTTGGTATGCAACATTGTGGGGTGGATGTGATTCAAGTTTGTTCAAATCGGCCCCCTGGGTTTATATTTGGGCTCAGTATAGGAGCCCAAATTTGAACTTACTGCATTTCAGGCAAATTTCTTTGAAAATCTTCTTCTCCAGATCCAGCAGGCAGAATCTTTTGATATTTGGTATGCAACATTGTGGGGTGGATCTGATTCAAGTTTGTTCAAATCGGCCCCTTGGGTTTATATTTGGGCTCAGTACAGGAGCCCAAATTTGAACTTAGTGCATTTCAGGCAAATTTCTTTGAAAATCTTCTTCTCAAGATCCAGCAGGCAGAATCTTTTGATATTGGGTATGCAACATTGTGGGGTGGATCTGATTCAAGTTTGTTCAAATCGGCTCCCTGGGTTTATATTTGGGCTCAGTATAGGAGCCCAAATTTGAACTTAGTGCTTTTCAGGCAAATTTCTTAAAAAATCTTCTTCTCCAGATCCAGCAGGCAGAATCTTTTGATATTTGGTATGCAACATTGTGGGGTGGATCTGATTCTATTTTGTTCAAATCGGCTCCCTAGATTCATATTTGGGCTCACTCTATTATAGAAGCTCGAATTCGAACTTAGTGCATTTCAGGCAAATTTCTTCAAAAATCTTCTTCTCCAGATCCTGCAGGCAGAATCTTTTGATATTTGGTATGCAACATTGTGGGGTGGATCTGATTCCAGTTTGTTCAAACCGGCCACCTGGATTCATATTTGGGCTCACTATAGAAGCCCAAATTCGAACTTAGTGCATTTCAGGCAAATTTCTTTGAAAATCTTCTTCTCAAGATCCAGCAGGCAGAATCTTGTGATATTTGGTATGCAGCATCCTTAGCGGGGTGAGACTCAAGTTTGTTCAAGCCATGTCCCTAGGTCCATATTTGGGCTCACTGTGGGAGCTTGAATTGTAACTTTGTTCGAAATGAGGAATTTTCTTTAAAAATCTTCTTCTTCAGATCCAGCAGTCGGAATGGTTTGATATGTGGTGAGTAGCATCCTTTGGGGGGGGGGGGGGGGGGGGAGGGGGGATTCAAGTGTGTTAAAGCCAAGTACATGGGTCCATATTTGGGCTCCCTGTGGGAGCCCAAATTATAACTTAGTCAATATGAGGAATTTTTCTTTAAAAATCTTCTTCTTCAGATTCAGCAGTTGGAATGTTTTGATATTTGGCATGGAGCAACCTTAGGGGGCTGAGATTCAAGTTTGTTCAAGCCAAGTCCCTTGGTTCATATTTGGGCTCACTATGGGAGCCTGAATGACAACTTAGTTCAAAATGAGGAATTTTCTTTAAAATTCTTCAGATCCAGCAGATGAATGCTTTTGATATTTTTTATGCAGCATCCTTAGGGGGGTAAGATTCAAGTTTGTTCAAGCCATGTCCCTAGGTCCATATTTGGGCTGATTGTGGGAGCTCGAATTGTAACTTGGTTCAAAATGAGGAATTTTCTTTAAAAATCTTCTTCTTCAGATCCAGCAGGCGGAATGTTTTGATATTCGGTGTGCAGAATCCTTAGGGGTGTGAGATTCAGGTTTGTTAAAGCCAAGTCCCTGGGTTCATATATGGGCTCCCTGTGGGAGCCCGAATTATGACTTAGTTCAATATGAGGAATATTCTTTAAAAATCTTTTTTTTAGATCCACTGGTCAGAATATTTGGATATTTGGTTTCAGCTTTTCTTAGGAGGAGCAGATGCAACTTGTGGAAATCAATTCTCTGGGTTGATATTTAGGCTACCATGTCAGGTGAGCGCCCTCAGGCCCCCTGGGGCCTCTTGTATGGAAATATAGCCTATATGGTACCTTGCGAAATCCCTGGTAGCTAAGAGAAGCAGAGTATTTCAAGGTCCATCAATGAATATCATGAAGGATTCAGCAGGATAAGTCCCCCTCCCCCCCCCCCCCCCCCCCCCCCCCCCCAACAAAACGTCCTCCAATATAGTTTGGTGTAGCCAAACAGGCCAACTTTACCCCGAGTTTCGGTTAAAGTGAAAATGAAATCATATAGGCTTCATTTTTTTTTTTAAATTTCAGAAAGTGATGGCCTGATCCCTAGTCAGATTCAATTATTTGAAAAAAAAATGATTGTCAGTAGCCTATAGCCTCCTAACTGGAACGTGCTCGGTCAAACGACAGCTCACGACCTGAGCTATAATTAAGTTGACGCAAAAAAAAAGGATTTTTTTCTGTTAGACTTGGCTGAGCTTTTTACAGAACTATCTGTTTAACCTACCATTGGATGCAGCCAAGGGTTTAATTAAATGATTAAAACTACTTCCATTTTCAAAAGTGGGGGTTGGGCAAAAAAATTGATCTGAATTCCCCCCCCCCCCTCCCACCGTCTGTGTGTAGATAGAAATATTACTGCCAATTAGTAAAATTATTATAAAAAATAAACAAATAAAAAGGCGGCCATATCCATCAGCGATATCCAAATTACTTCAAACAGAAGTTATTTACCCAACATCAGAAATCAGTCAAAAGCCAATTTTACGGTTGGACGTTCTCTCACCACAAAGTCGGCTGTTTTGGGGTGAATCGATTTTCTGATCGGACATGCATTTCTGAGTTAAATGGTCAAAGAAAAGTGCATTCGAATGAAAGAAAAACAGTGATCGTACATTTTGACTATTTATTCATCAATATCATATGAAAGAACACACCAGAATATGTGTTTTTTAAATACAAGGGCATTATTTTTTCACAACTTTCAAACAACACGTGTTTGAGGAGTCAGACATTTGATCGTTTGAATGTGTTTCGCTCCGCACAGTTCACCCCACCGAGTTAAATTAAAGTAACATATCTTAGTATTTTGGTCTAGAGGCTTCGAAACGAATTCTGGAGTCGTTCAAGTTGAAGTATGTCTCCAGTGTGCTGTAAGCTTTTTTCACAGAATCTGAGCACACTGTGTGAGTGGAACTCCACTACATGAGTGTTTTTGTCGTAATCAACCAATTTTTTTATTTATTTATTGGTGTTTAAGGTCACATGTTTCTGCACACGGGCTAATCATGACCATGACAGTTTTACGGGTGGAGGAAGCCGGAGTACCCGGAGAGAACCACCAAGCAACGGCGAGCAACTGTCAGCTCCCCAACATACCAACTCCACACAAGCAGGGTTAGAATTGGTTGAAGACAGGTGCACCATCGACGTGCACAATGCCACCGTGCCCCCACGTGGGCAATGGGAATGGGGGTGAAGATGGGGGTGGGATTCGAACCGAGGACCTCTCGGCTTGCAGCCTGCACCTCTACCTACTGAGCCACCGTGCCCCCAATCAACCAATACTTACCCCTCTTCTAATCCCAGCCACTCGGTGTGTACTGTAGGCAAATTATGGCAATTAGGAATCATGAACATGCACAGTTGAGCACTGCATCAACAATGCTAATGTTGGTGGTTCGCGTCACGGTCCTCGTCCGAATCCTCCGAAGTCTTTTTCAGGCATGTAGCCTAGTGTCTACAATATCATGTGTAGAAGACTGGGGGGGGGGGGGAGGAGGGGGATATCCAGTAAAATTCAGTGTTGTTGTTCCCCCACCAAAAAACATTGACTCTATGCAAGAGCCCCTACCCCCCATCCCCTCACTGTGCACTGGGTATATTTACATGTACATCCCCTGCAGTTAAATAAATAAAAGTTCCGTCAGAGACTTCGCACTTCCAAAAATAGTGAAGTAGGACTGATCTACAATTCCATCGAAGCACCACTAGCGGGAAGGCCACACACACCTCAGGGCTATGACCATCGGATATACATGTGGCATATATCGATCTGGCTACCTCCCCCCCAAAAGACCCCCCCCCCCTGCCAAAAGAGACCCCTGACCCCCCCCCCCCCCCCCCCCCCCAACATCCCACCCTACTTGATAACGAATTGGCACTTTCGCCATTAAAAACCACCATGTACCTAAAAGTCCGAAAAATTGACGCTTCACATGCTTCTTAAAACACAAATGTGTTCATGTGATGTCAGTCATTTTGATAATTAAAGGGATAAAATATCGGTTTTTTTTTTATTTTTTAAGATCCCAACAACCAACAAACCTCTTGAATTTCTAACGGAGAGGATAGTTGGAAACGGGTCCGTCATTTCACCCAATTAACACCCAATTAACACCCATTTAATATATACGTCCACTGAATTTTGAAGTTATTGTTTCTTGGGACTAATTCTCGAAGCAAGACTACAGCGCGCCAGTCGAACTTGACCCATTAGTACTAACTAAGTCGGAATAGGCAGAGATCGTTCAGTTAGTTTGGGAGAAACTTCCCCGCCCCCACTAATGTGAAATGGTTTTTGCAAATTTTGTGTATATCTAGTCCAAACCTCCTGGGCCGTGGCATAGTCAAATATAAGTTTACGTCCACAGGATAAATATTATATTACGGCCTATGATGTCAAGTTTGGACTAGTTTATATGAAATCAAAATGGTGCCACCCATAACCACTCTTTCTCTCAACTTTTGGGACCTTCATGGAATTAGTGATAGCCCACTGCCCACTCCCACCCCCTCACTACCCACCCCACCCCCACACTATTTTTGACACATTTCGCCGCCCGTGCAGTAGCATTGACTCAGTAACATTACACATTATTACGCGGGCCTAGGCAGAGATAGTGCCTTTAGGAAGACATCGTATCAGTGTAGTGAAGAAACAAGAACAACCATTTCTTTTATTAATTTATTTCATAAAATGTAAAACCTTAACAAGTAACGATTTGAGCACATACAGCAGGGGCTTATTGTACAGAAAAGCAACATTATTTACAGAAGCACATATTTGTATCAAAACACAAATCTGTACACAAACACATATAAAAGTAATAGATCGGTTCTCTTCCATCTTTTGTAGGCCTATATTTAGACCACACTTGACCTCACTGGTCGTAATATAATTTTGTGGTTTCGTAGGTAGGATGTTGGCCAACCAAACCAAAACATTATATTATGGCCTATGGGGGCATTAGCTTCGATCTGTGCATATGAAATGTGCCTTTCCACTGAATTGAACACCAACTCTCTATCAGCTCTCGGGTCCTTATTGAAATTAGTGGGAGTGCCCATCTTGTATAGGCTATATTTCATCCAAACCTGGCCTTACAGTCGGTAATATAATGTTTCGGTTTGGCACATAGGATGTTTGCCTACCAAACTAAAACATTATATCACGGCCTTTGAGGCCAAGTTTCGACTAGTGCAGATATTGAGATATTGTGTATTCAAGACAAAACTGTCCGACGAAGTAACGGGTTCCATCGATGCTCTATAGTCTTCTTCCTAGAATTCACCCCAAAAAACAATTTTTTGACGTTTTTTATTAATTGGGTATTAATTGGGTGTTAACTGGGTTTAATTGGGTGTTAATTGGGTGTAATTGGGTGAAACGACGGACCGATTGGAAACGGCGATATTGTATTCACCCTAAACAACAGATTATGGTGAAATGCGTGAAACTGAAACGGAAAGTACAAATTAAGTTGAAATTGGAGGGTGCTGCCTACACAATGGCAGAGCGGAGGGGCAACAAAAAGAGATGGAGTGGTGAAAGACATAGTGGGTGGAGTGGGGGGGGGGGGTCTGCCTCAAGTCCATGTTTATCACGATTTTCAAATTCAGATGAATACGATTATGAATTTATGTTATGATTAATGTTGGGGTGTGGGCAATCGCGACATCTGAGAAGTGTTGAATTTGACCCTTTTTTAGAATACATAACAACTCGATACATTGGTTAGGTCTACATGTACATTTACATTGCAAACCGGTTGCATTTGTACACATGCAGTTCCCTCCGACAAAATCGCGGCGCTGTCGACGTTCGTGAGAAATCTCGGCGAAAATCCAATCGGCGGAATGGAGATTGTTTTCGCTTTAGCTGCGCTTCTGTCGATAAGGTTTTTTTCTTGTCTGTCACCTAGATCGCGACCGTGTCGAGAACGCTCTGCCATTTGGTGTCCGCTTTTGTGATCACAGTACTGTACGAGGGTATCAATATCTGGGATTGAAATGTCCACTGGTGAAATTATTGGGGGTGGGTCATGGGGGCACACTCACACCCCCACCCCCTCTTTGTTGTGTTCCTGTGCAATGAACAGAAAAATCCACCTTCCATCAGTAGCTACAGGCAGAGAGTTAAATCAGTCCAATAAAAATTAGAAATAAAGGTGACTTTAACATTTTTCAGACAACCCTTTTTTAAGTGACCCTTTTTTTCCTTTCAAACCAGTGATGCTTTCCTAGAGGAACATGGGGGAATGCCATTCCCCACTCTTTATGGGGGGTGGGGAATGCCCCTCCCTCTCCCATCACACTCACACACACAACTTCAATATTTGGAATTGCTTGATCTTTACAAATGTCCAACACACTTTGCAGCCAGCAAGACTAAGGGATGCTTGAACACAGCTTGCTCTCCTTCATCTTGCTAGCAATATTAAACCCATTGTAGGTTTTTGTAAGTTACTCGCTTTCCAAACTATAATACAAGATATATATATATATATATAGTAAGATATAAATAGAATGACATCTCGAAAGTGACATCCTTGCATGCGGGTTTGTTTTGGTTTGCAGCTCGAATCATGTCTCACCAGAGGGACATTTCCAAGTTCTTTATAATGGGGATAGGGGGTGATTTGTCCTGATATCAGGCTATCAAGATAGGGCTGCAGCGATATGTTTTCTCCCGATACCATGCATCCGGATACGATCCCACAATTTGATGCGTATCACGATACATCCGTCAGTCATCAAAAAGTGAGCACACAAGAAGCAAATCTGCAGTTATGGACCACCGGGTCACCCGGTAGTCTATAACAGCAGATTTGCTTCTTGAGTCTCCTCACATTTCTACTGGGCTGGTGAGTGGAGGGAAAAGTCTAATATCCACCCACACAATGGCCATATAACAAATCATCATACAGTTGTGGGTCTAGCAGCGTCATTTCAATGAAATTAGATTTCTCAGACTTCTTGACAACAAAACATTGTGACACACACTTCTGTTTCCTTGGAATTTGTGATTTGTTGGATCGTACTATATAAAGGTTCAAGAGCGAGGTTAATGGTTTGTGCTATTCAGTGCTAACAAACATCCGAGAGCAATGTAAATTCAGACTTCTACAATCCCGATTTGAAAGGAAAACTACTTATAATGAATGTGAATAGTCAACAATGAGGTCATTTTTGAAGTGTCAACAAAATATTCATGAAATTTTGTATCCACATGTATCGTGATACAGTGCAAGCAAATCATGAGAATGAACATAACATCAGAGAATGAATCACGAAAGATTCGTTAACACGATTAATCATTACAACCCTACTATCAGAGTAATGAAATTCTGCGAAAAGCAACAAGAATGCAATTCTTTGCTAATAATTTTCAAAATTTTCCTGGGGGTGACACCCAGACCCCCAACCCCGATACCCCCTTTTGGGATCTCCCCATCAACATAAATTGTTGATCATTGTGGAAATAAGCCTGTTTCCCTACTTCTTAATTTTGGAAAGCATCATTAATTTGCACCCTTTTCAGATTTCTTTGAGCTATAGAAAGATAAAGTAATAGTGATATGTTTATTTGTGTTAGTGTAAAGGTGGAGATGAGAAACCAAGCATGCAACAGCTTAGGCCTAAAAAAGTTAAATCTGTTTCTCAGGCCCTCCCACATGGTCCTTTTGGCTGCTGCATACTCTCTTTTTATAACTAGTGCAAACTTAAAAAAATCAAAATTAAATGATTTATTTCTGATATGTTACCCAAGTTAATAAAATTGATAAATTTGTCCCTTGAGTGCAACAAGGCATATACTACATTTATAGCTGGGTCTTCGCCATCATGATGCATACACACCCATCTTAATTTGTCTGATCATACTCCAGACATCAAAATAGATTAGAAAACAATCTGTGAGGCCGACAAATAAAAATTTTATTCTGAGAGCATTTTTTATCTTACGCTACGCTGTTGTGAAACTCACAACTGGAAACTGTTGTTCAATGATCACTTTCTCAGTGTGTGTTGCAGAGCAGCCCAGCTACTACTCTTTCTACTAGCGTATGACGGGACAAGAGTAATAATATTATGCAGCTTCTCAAGAGCCTTTTAAATACTTATGATTAAGAACTTAATGTAGTCACGTGGCTAAGTACGTTTTTTCGCGTTGCAATATAGATTATCTGGAGCATTCATAATGTCGGTAGTGTGCACGTCATGACTGGGTGATGGGTGTCTCAAGAAATGCTTTGTAATGCACTATGCCTTAGTTGTACTCGAAATAGGTTTTCCATTAATTTGGAAGTATATCTTAATATCTGATGTGCGTACTAATGCAGTCACTTTTGCACAACTGCTCAACTGCTCAAGCACCATACAATGTAATTTTATAATGTAAGTGTAAGGCGACAAGATAGGCCTAGCCTGTTTGCCATATCCGGTTTCAAATTAATGAAATAAAGACATTGTTTAAAAAAAAAAACAAGGCTGTGCAATGCTTTTGCATTGCAAATTCTTCTTACACTTATGGGATGAAATGCGCCATCAGTGCTATTCTGTAGATTATGAGGAATAAAACCTGAAACAAACCCAAGAACTTGAGCTTTTGATAGCAAAGAAATAATTACAAAAGTGAAAAATAAATAAAAAAAATGCTCACCCCCACATGCAATTTTACAAAAATGGCCTGAGAAACAGAAGATCTACTTTGTAGGGCCTTATACTGACTTCCTTTCATTGAGTCGATGAAATGCTGTTGGAAAGGGCTAAGAAAACCCTTGAAGCACTGTGTTACATCACAGCAATTTTTTGCCAAAGTAAAAAATAATATGTTTTATCTCTGTTATAAAAAGAGATTATTGTTCTGGAACAGTTAACTCTTTACCCAATGAACTGACTGCATTCACCCACACAATTTTACAAATTTCGCAGTTAAAAAACCAAAATTTAGTTTTAAAACATGTTGAAATGAAAATATCAATAATTTTCCTTTTAATTTGCAAAATTTTCCAAACAAAAAACCTTAAAAATTTTCTGCTAATGCAACTGTGAACACCAATTCCATTTTTTTTTGACAGAGTGGAAAAAATTTGCAATTTGAAATTTTGACATCAGTTTGCAGAAGGTTGAAAAGAAAAATATTATGACTACATGTACAACATGGAAAAAACAGTGTTTGAAACTAGTCAAAATACACAGGGGCATTTTGATAAGGGTGAAGAGGTCCAAAATATTTTGACAGATTTTAGAGTTGGCAACTAAATAATTGAAACATTTTTGCACTAAAAACGGGTTAGTTATTGGAAATTTAGTCCAAAACTAAATATTTTAGTCAAAATAACTAGGTTTCCTTCCATTTTGCAAAATTTTATTAACAAAAGATCTAAAATAAATTGGATAGACCAAAAATTTTCCCAAATATTTGGAAGGTGTTGACCTCATCATTATGTATGAGGTATGATCCTATATATATTTTTAACACAAACTTGTATAATAAGGCTGTAATTTGTATATTGGCATGGTACATACTGTCAGGAAGGGGGAGGATGAGCAGAAAATTCAAATGTCAATTTCATATTGGAATAATGCCTCCTATGATTGGATATTCAGATATTTGATTCAATCTAAGTCTCACCAAGATTCAAAGTTAATTTACAGGACATCGTTCATAAAGTTTGTATCAAATCAATATGAATTTGAGAACACTCTCACGACATAATGGGCAGTTAAAAAGATATTGTGGGTTTCTTTGAAATGCCTTGAAAGAAGAAAAGTCTTCCATTCTGAAACGATGTCATTATAAGTGACCAGACATGCTAACCTCAGTTTGACAAAAACTGTGATTCCATGTATAAAAGTGAAATGCATTGAAAAATGGTGAGATTTTTTCATGGAACTTTTTTTTAAACCTAATTCAGTTGATAATGTCAAAATCAACTCAAATCGTTCTTTGGGTGTATAAAGGCATTGCTGATAGAACCTTGCTGCACTCAAAGGATGAAATATCATAACTTCAGTATAACAATAACATGACTTTGGAGGGCATAGTGGTTTATTAATGGCCCAACAGGTGTGAATAACAGCCTGACAGCGTATAAAAGGCCCAAGACAAAGTCGAGGGCTGTTAATAAGCTGAAGAGCTGTTATTCACACCTGTTGGTCTGTTAATAAACCACAAGGCCCAACAAAGTCATGTTATAACTATTATTACCACTGCGATTCTGACAAAAGTTTTGACCCTGTACCTTACATGGCAGCTACAAATAGCCAATTGGTCTTCATTCAATTCGCTTGATTGAGACTTTTTTAACGTTTTCAATTTTGGCAGATGACATTATAGCCTGTTCTCAAACAAAATAGTGTCACATGATTATCACGTGATCAGCACCGGTACACTTTCAGTTGCAACGAAGTTAGAAAACTTAAAAACAGACCCAATATTTACCGCTTTTAAGTCAGGAATAAAGGCTTAAAATGTCTGCAGACTTACTATATACAGCTGCTTGTTCTTATGGGACTAACTTTGCTGGACATTTTACATATTTAATAATTAAAATAAAAATCACATTGTTTACTAGTTGAAAACATTTCTGGAAACGATTTCCATTTTCAGGTGTACGACAGCGAGGAACAAAAGCCACTTGACATGTCAGGCTGTTAATGAGATGTTCAACTCATTAACGGCCCGACACATCACGTGACTTTTTAAGCTGAGCATTACGTTCCTGTAATGCCCTGGTAAACTTTGTTAATGTACTAGGGAATGCAATATGAGGGAATTTCTTCAAAATTCTTCTTCAGATCCACTAGTCAGAATGCTTTCATATTTGGTATACAACATCTCTAGGGGGGTCAGATTCAAGTTTGTTCAAATCGGATCCATAGGTTAATATTTGGGCTTGCTATGGTAGCTCAGATTTTAACTTAGTGCAATATGAAGAAATTTCTTTAAAATTTCTCTTCTTCAGAACCAACAGTCAGAATGTTTTCATATTTGGTTCACAACATCTCTGGGGAAGTCAGATTCAACTGTGTTCAAATCGAGAACCTAGGTTAATATTTGGGCTCCCTATGGGAGCCGGAATTGGCCATGTTGCTGAAGAATTAAAAATTTTGTATTCAGTACCCTATAGAGGTGTGTAACTAAGATTAATCCACATAGGTTGTATCAAGGGGCTTCATAGGGGAGCTCTACATTTTACATTGTGATCAGCTGAAGAAAAGGCATGATGCCCGGATTATTTTTGTCAATCTTGAGGGACTCAAGGATTGACAGTGTATCCTGTGGAGATGGATTGCTTAATGTAGACTCATTCTTGGACTCTTGTTTGTATTGTGTTCTGTTCAAGATGAGCACTTCAGGCTCCGTGGGGCCTCTTGTGTTAGATAAAGGGTTCAATGCATTCGATTTTTCGTTTGGAGGATTCTAAGAAAATAGAGAAAAAAAAATTCTGACTAAAATTTTTTAATTTTCAGGGAAGATGGGAACACAGAGCATTGAAAATAATAATCCATCAAAATCAGAAGGCACATGAGGGACTCGAGAGAGAACTGGATGCCCTTATGTCTATCAGACATGAAAATATTGTGAAGTTTTTCGATATAGACATAGATGTAAGCATTTTCTGTATTTGTACACACTATCGTATTATTAGCCCGACTGTTTACAGTGAGGGCTATAGTAATGACATTTTTTTTCTTCTGTCCATCTGTTAACATTTAGAGTTTTGGTTAAAGTTTGTGGTTGAAGTTTTTTACCGAAGGTTCAAGTGGGTTTTTTCTTTTCTTTTCCTGCTTAGTTGACATTTGGAGTTTTGGTTAAAGTTTGTGTTTAAAGTTTTTTATTCAACCTTCAAGTACAGGCTATACCCGGTAGTTCTTGTCTGATCGTCACGAAATTTCATATGCAGGTTTTAGGTCATGTCTACATGAGAACGTCCCCTTTTGGTCGTGATCAGTCAACTGGTATGGCTGCCCAAGCCCAAAACCCGAAAACCATTAGCACAGTCTACAGGTCGTATTTATGAAGGGATTTCATTACAACTTCATAGAGTGCCTCTGTATAATGCCTAGATGAGAACGTCCTTGTTTGGGCATGATCTGTCAACCGTGATGGCTGTCCAAGCCTGAAACCCTAAAACTTTTAGCACAGTCTGCTGGTCATGTTTCATATGGATTTCATTGTAACTTGATATGATGACTCCATATGATGTCTACATGAGAATTTCCCCATTTGGGCGTGATCTATCAACCGTCACGACTGTCCGAGCCAAAACCTTTTGCACAGTCTACAGGTCTTATTTATGGAGGGATTTCATTGTAACTTGATAGGTTGACTTCATATAATGTCTACATGACAAAGACTCTTTTTGGACGTGATTGGGCAACTTTGACGGCTACAGGTGCCCAAAGCCCAAAAACCTTCAGCACAGTCTACAGGTCATATTTATGAAGGGATTTCATTGTAACTTTGTAGGATCAATCCACATGATGCCCAGATGAGAATGTCCCCTTTTGGTTGCGATCATTCAGCCATGATGGCTGCTCGAACCCAAAGCTCGAAAACCTTTAGCACAGTCTACAAGTCATATTTATGGAGGGATTTCAATGTTACTTGATAGGTTGACTTCATATAATGTCTATATGAGAACGTCCCCTTTTGGGCAACTGTGATGGCAACAGGGGCCCGAAGCCCAAAAACCTTTAGCACAGTCTACAGGTCATATTTATGGAGGGATTTCATTGTAACTTGATAGGTTGACTTCATATATTGTCTACATGAGAAAGTCCCCTTTTTGGGCGTGATTGGGCAACTGTGACGGCTACAGGTGCTCGAAGCCTGAAAACCTTCATCACAGTCTACAGGTCATATTTATGAAGGGATTTCATTGTAACTTCATAGGATCAATTCACATGATGCCCAGATGAGAATGTCACCTTTTGGTTGCGATCATTCAACCTAATGGCTGCCCGAAAACCTTTAGCGCTGTCTACATGTCATATTTATGGAGGAATTTCATTGTAACTTGATAGGTTGACTTCATATAATGTCTAAATGAGAACGTCCCCTTTTGGTCGACTGTGACGGCAACAGAGGCTCAAAGCCCGAAAACATTTAGAATATTCCACAGGCCATAATTATGAAGGGATTTCATTGTAGCTTGGTAGGATGACTCCAAATTTGTGGTTAAAAACCCAGACAAACACCACCACCACCTACCCCCCAATTAGGCTTTTTTTTCTTCTTGTCTCCAATATGCATTTTGAACTATTTACGGTCACTACATGCGGGCCCCCACCTCCCACCCTCCCCCTCATGCTGGGGGCCAATTGGGCACTTTTTTTCTTCTGTCAAAAATGCTTGTTTACATTTTTGGTTAAAAACCCAGACAAACACTGCCGCCCCCCTCCCCCTCCCCCCCTCCAATCCTCCCCCTCCCCAATTAGGCATTTTTTTTTTTATTTCCTCCAATATACGTTTTGAACTATTTACAGTCACTACATGCAGAACCTTTTTTTATCCTTTTGTCAAATTTTTTACAGTTTTGGTTCAAGTTTATGGTTAAAAATCCAGACAGAAATTATCCCCCCCCCCCCCCCCCCCCCCCCACCATTCCTGCAATATTTTTCTTTGGTACAAAATGCATTTTTAGCCTGACTGTTTATAGTTAGGGCTATAGTCATGACTTTTGCCTGTCCATCTGACAGTCCATCCATCTGTAAATAATTGGTTTCCGACTGATAACTCCAGTTTGGATTATTTGATTTCAACCAACGTTGATATGTGTATTTTCCAGCTAGTAAAACAGGCCAGGTTTCAATATAGGTTCCACAACAACCCCCCCCCCCCTCCCCCCCTTCTTGCCCCCCCCCCCCCCCCCCCCCCCCCCCCCCCATACAAACACACAGACACACACACACACACAAATGTGTTACTAAGGCAGTTATTCCCAAAATGCATTTTGAAGGATTGGGAATTATTACATGCAAAAAAGAAAATTGACTCATATAGCCCAACATTGCTTTATGTACTGCATCTTTAATCCTTTACCTAACACAAGTTGAAGCCAACAGTACAAATTATTTTTCTGAAACATCAGATTTTTCATTTTTTATTTACTTCTAACCATGGCTTATTACTCCTTATTGGAACAGGCTCATCAAGTTTGTTCCATTAATAGGTCATGAGGTATGTTTTGAAGTAGAGAAATAAAAAAATAAAATTTGAATAGCAAATTTTGTAAATCACGAGTGCAGATATGGCAGCTTCGTTAGGTAAACGGTTAACAAAAAATGGCTCCAACTATTTTGCATCTAAGCATTGCCATTGCTGGGACAGTCGGGCTGCATGCGTGACATCACTCTAGTAAATTATTGTGATGAATTGACGGTACCATGGTCTAAGGTTTGCAGGTTGGAACTTATGTTCAACCGCGACTCGAAGCGTCTAGTCACTCTGTTGATGAAGCAATTACAAAATGGGTGACGTCATTTCAAATATTTCGCATGGTGACATCACACAGTAACATTTGCTACTGGAACCGTGAACATAACAGAAACTATGCCAGCTCTCATCCAATCATAGGGCAAGGATTTTACTTTTATTGGAACATAATTTAATGTTCATCAAAAACAGTTGATTTTCTTGCATATGATTGATCTAGATGCATTTTTCATTTATAATTCAGTGAATGTTATCCTTTGGTTTGAATTTTTTCCTGCACAACTTTTGATAAAATAGTAGGCATGTTTAATCGCACAATTAAACTCTTATTGCACTTGGTGACCAAGTAATTAGCACCTGCTACAACATCTTAAATGAAAAGTTGGATCCTTATTAAAATTAAAAACTAAACAGGGCTACATGTATCAAAGTACTCCTCTATAAGAATTTACAAATCTGTATTTAGGTGGAGTAGAGCCTATAAAAAATGCTTATTTCTTATCAACCTACCTCAATTGTTTACAACAGGCTTGCACTACAGTGGAAGAACCTAACTCGGATAAAATACTCTCTATTTTAATCTTTCCCAAGATTTGGGAAAGAAAAGTGGTGTAAAAAAACCACGAAAAAATAAACCAAAACTGGGCCGAGCGCCATCGGCGCACACCCAGTATGGGACGCTCTTCCATAGTACAAATCCATGACTTCCGTCACAGTGAGCAATGCATCAATTCGTCATTCTTTTTCTATCCGAAGCACGAGCAGGATGTGTTTCCGCCATATGCATTATGAAACAGTGATAATTCAACTCGTGGATAATGGTTTTCCTGTGACTGGAATTATGGATCTGAAGATCGTATAATAACAGGACTGTGTTTTATATATTCTCGTTTATATTTTCAACCACATTCTCATTGTTTATTAATTACTATTCCGTTTTCGCGAATGTTTTACGACATCGTGTCATCGCGATTCAACAATGAATTTTTTTTCGGTTGATAAAAAATTTTATTGGAGTAGGTGTCGGCCGTCTGGGTTCTGCCACCTTCTCTCGTAGTTGAGGGTGTTCTTCTACTTTCTGTTTCTATTGAGTTCAACTTTTTCTTCTACTGCTCTCACCTCTGTTCTTTCCAGTTCGGTTCCTTTAGGGCAATTCCTTTTGCCCTCGCCATTGGTGCGTTCTCGTGTCCGTTTTGTCCGCACACGCGGGTGGTGTGGAATGCAGTCGTTTCGGGAGCCTCCCGCCTCGACCACGTCTGATGTGAGTTTACCCCCTCCGTGGGGGATGTGCAGCTCCTCCCGCACCTGCGAGGGGGGGGGGGAAGGGGGGCACACTGTCGTTTCGGGGCCCCCCGACTCGACCACGTCTGGTGTGAGTTTGACCCCCTCTGTGGAGGATGTGCAGCTCCTCCCGCTCCCGCGGGGGGTGGTGAACGCTTTCATTTCGGGTCGCCCGATTCGACCACATCTGATGAGAATTGCTCCTCCTCCGTGGGGGATGTGCAGCTCCTCCCACACCAGTGGGGGGTGGGGACCGCTTTCGTTTCGGGGCTTCCCGATTCGACCATGTCTGGTGAGAGTTATTCCCCTTCCGTGGGGAATGTGCAGTGTTTTACCGTGGTGGATACTGCAGGAGCTTTTGGTTTTCTGGTGTAGAGATGCCTGGTTCCGGGACTATGCGCCCTCTCCAGTCGACATCTGAGACTGTCACTAGGGTTGTGACTCCTCCTTTGGAGGCCGAGCTTGGTGGCTCTCTCCGCTTTTCCGCCAGTTCCAACAGCTCCCGTCGTATCTGCTGCTACTGCTGTTCCATCTACAACGTCATTAGGCACCGTTTTTAGCCGGCCTCGGCTTCTCCCTGCCAGGGTCTGCAGGGATGTCTGTAGTGTGGTTGTGGGGTTTCGGCCTCAGCCTTCCCAGACTTCCACTCTGCGAAGTCAAATGGGGCTGCCGACTGAACCCCTTACTGTGTCCTCTCAGCCTTTGAGCACAGTAGTTTTATACCTGCAGTGGTCTGCTGCGGTGTCTGGTTGTGTAGACGTGGGGGTATCGGCCTCAGCCTTCCCTGACTTCAACTCGGCGAAGTTGGAAGTGGCTGCCGGCCGGACCCTCTCCTGTGGTCTCTGCGCCGTCGAGCACCACAGTTGTCATTGGATTCGGTTGTTCTTAGTGGGACACTATGAACTCCGTGGCGTTTCCATCCCTCATTCTGGCCACACGACCAGTTTTGAGGGTCCAACGTCTTTTGTGCAGCCTGGACCTTCTGCCCTGCAGAGGTCAGCGGTGACTCTCATGAGTTCCTGCTATGTTGATCCTCGGGGTGTGTCACACCCCTATACACGTCTGGCTTCAGATGTTTTCGTCACGTCAGGTCTTTTGGAGGATCGTGACCCTTCGCTGGTTCAGAGGGTCAGCAGTGAAGCCACTTTGCCGGTTCGTTCCCCTGTCAAACCGGCCAGTACGGGCAGTGAGCTTAGGGAGGCCCTCTCCTTACTCACTCAGGTTCTGTCAACGAGCCTTCCTGTTGCTTCCAGCGAGGCAGCGAGTGGTTTCCAGGCGCCTCCTATGGCACCGCCTCCCGGGATTGGAAACAGGCCGCTTTCTGATCCCCTGGTGTTCCGACACCATGGGAGGCGTCTGCTGGTTTGCCCACGATGGGCTATGTGTCTTCCGACTCAGGGGAAGAGTCAGACATGCTTGATGTCGAGAGCCAGCAGTCTTCGGACTTGGGGGCAGCTCTTGATTTCGTGTTTGGGTTCCTTCCGGATCTCAGACCATCTAACCAGTCGACAGTGTCAGCCAGGCCGCGATCATCGGTCGCGCCCCAACAGTCTATGGAGCAACCTGCTTCTGGGCGTCTTCGACCGTGCCCTTCGCTACAGTTGGTTGAAGCATTTTCAGCCTTGGACTCCAAGCTAAGTTCCAAGGCTATGAAGGCTCCGTTCTTCACCAGGGTTGACACCTTTTTGCCTCCAGCATGTTATCGTTCATACGATTCCGCCAATCCGTCGGTCTACCAGACTTTGACGGTTTTGGATCAGGACTCCAATTCCCTCGGGCTGTCCAAGTCCAAGTCTGCCGTCATTCCGATGACAACTCTGGAGTCCACATTGGGCTTATCGAGAGAGATGCTTGGTATGCTTTCTCTCTCCGATCACGTCATCTCAGCTTTTGCTGCTTATCTGCCTTCAGATAAGATTGACGAGGTACAGGCTCCTTTGCTGGTGCTGTCCAAGGCGCTCATACATCTTACTCACACGCATGCCTGTAACACGGCTAATCTGGAATTAGTTTGAAGGGACTCTGTGCGGGACACAGCCCGATCCCTTCCTGAGGAGCAGTGCGCTGCTCTTCGATCTGCTTTTTTGACAGGTCCGCAACTTTTCCATGATTCTGTGTTGACGGTCCGGGATGACGTCCTACGTCATTCCAACGATCAGCTGCTGTTTCTTCAGCTTGATCAGCCTTCTAGGGTAGGCACGGGCCGTTCCAAGCCTAACAAGTACCCTCTGCTTCCTCTGCGAAGCAAAAGGGGCTGATCCTTCTGCCACTGCTTCTGCTTCTTACTCAAGGGGTAAGGGTAAGCGTTGGCAGTCTTGAGGGAACTCCCAGGATTCTTCATTCAGTAGAGGTGTTTTCTCCTCTCGCGAGCCTCGTCGGGGTTCGCAATGAAGGTCCTCATCTCGACTCGTCCCAGGTTGGAGGAAGGATAGCAGAGTTCGCAGACCGTGGGCCACCATCACATCCGATCCTTGGATGTTAGATGTTGTCTGATCCGGGCTGCGAATATCCTTCCGACGGCACTCCACTCTGTCCGGGATGCCTTTTCCAACCACAGTTCCTTCAGACATTTTACGTCGGGAACTTTTGTCCACGGAGATAGACAATCTCCTAACAAAGGGGGCGATTGAGGTCATCAAGAACATTAGGTCAGTGGGTTTCTATTCCTGCCTGTTCTTGGTGCCGAAGAAGGACGGCCGGCTCCGACCGGTTCTCGATCTGAGTTTCCTGAACCAGTCTATCATTGCTCCCAAGTTCAGCATGGAGACTTTCAGGTCAGTCCTCCGTTCAATTCACCAGGGAGATTTCGCTTCCAGCTTCGACCTGCGAGACGCTTACTTTCACGTTCCGATTCATTGGGCGTTACAGAAGTATCTCAGGTTCATTTTTCTGGGGCGAGTTTACCAGTTCAGGGCCATGCCTTTCGGCCTCAACCTGGTTCCTTGGTCCTTCACCAGACTGATGTCGCATGTGATAGCTTTCCATCGCACACAGTCCAGGATGACTACTTCGGCATATCTGGACGATATCCTCCAGGGGCATTCCAATGCTGCCTTCCTGGAGTCGGATGTCGCCACTCTGTTGAGCTTGCTCACGTCGCTACGTTTCAGAGTCAACGAGGAGAAGTCAGACCTGGTCCCTTCTCAGTCGTTTTATCATCTGGGGATGGCTTTCCGCACTCGATTCAATTTGGTGGCGGTTCCCCTGGCCAAGGCTGTGATTCTCTCAGCTTTTGCTCCGACTCTGTCCCAGTCCACATCCACGACAGCTCGGAGTTTTCTCCGGCTAATCGGTCTCTGCTGTTCGGTGACGGATCTCATTCCTCTAGGTCGGCTGCATGTCAGACCTCCCCAACACTTTCTGCTCAATCGTTGGAGGACGAATGTAGATTTTCTGGATCTGGTGCTTCAGTTTCCAGACTATCTTTATCCTCACCTTCTCCTCTGGGCGGATGTCCAGTGGCTTTCGCAGGGTGTTCCGTTGGACTTACCCACGTCCGATCGCGTTCTGACGGCAGATGCCAGTGATCTCGGATGGGGTGCGACGTTGGATCCTCCAGGTCTTTCCATTCACGGGATGGTGGACCAGGATCATGCAGCTCTACACATCAACCAGAAGGAGCTTCTTGCTCTTCTTCTGCGTTTCAGGCAGTGGATCCCTCACCTGTCGAATCGCCAGGTCCTTCTGTTGTCCGACCATTCGACGGTGGTTGCTTACATTCGGAACCAGGGTGGCAGGCACTCTGTTCCAATGTACGAATTGGCTTGGGATCTTATACTGCTCGCTCAGGATGTCCACGCCGGGGTGGCTGTTCGTCACATTCCCGGTCGCCTGAACGTCCTAGCCAACTCCCTGTCCTGTCGGGGCAGGGTCATTTCCACCAGGTGGATGCTCCACATGGCGGGTTCCATCGATCTCTTGTGACTAGTTGGAACCATCCGGTGGACACTTTCGTGTCCCCGTGTCCAGATGCTCTGGCTTTTCGCCGTGGACGCTCTGGCCCTCCTTTGGGATGGTCTTGTCGGCTACACCTTCCTACCGGTTCCGATTCCGCCTCAGGTTCTCACCCAGATATGAACCTGCCGTCGTCGAATCCTTTCGATCACACCCGTCGCTTCGGTGGGTGTGGATCAATCTGCTCCGCTCTCTGTTAGCGGCGGTTCCGGCATGTCTCCCTCTATCTCGCGACTTTCTTTGCCAAAGTCGCCCGGGAGGTTTTCAAGTTGACCCGACTTCATTGTGCCTTCGCACATGTCTTTTATCGGGTCCTGTCTCCTCCGTAGTGGTTTTTCGAGACACGCAGTGGAGTTGCTTTTCTTCAAGGAGGCACTCACTCCACTGGTTTAGCCTCTGTGGCTAAGTGGAAGGTTCTTCTGTCGATGGTGTGCGATCACTCTGTTGCTTCTGTCACTCCTTCGATCACACTGCTTGCGGAGTGTTCTGGTATATGTTTGTTTCTGGGGGTCTCCAGCAATGTGTACTTGTCCATGCTTCGGAGACATTTTTTCCTATGTGATACCGCATTGTTTCGACACTCATCCTTGCCTCTCCAAGCTTGTTCAGCTCTTTTCCTTGAAAAGGCCTAGGACTTTGCAGTTTACTCCAAGATGGTCACTTTCTTGGGCGCAGCTCTGCTTGGGGGTGGGGGGTGTTCACGCCTTTATCCTGGATGAATATGCGTTTTCCCACATGCCAGATCTCTCCTGCATCCATTTCTTGATGGACTTGTCTTGCTATTCGTGCAGCTTCCGCTCATCTAGCTACTGGTGATTGTATTACCAATTGTTTTTTCTGCCACGAGGTGCGTGCATTGTCTTCCTCTTTTAATAACTCTGTCATGTTGTCGGATGACTAATGTTATACTGGCAGCCTTCTGGAGAAATGCTACATTCTCCTTTTCTCTGCGACAGTTGCAGGAGCCGACAGATACCCTTGGGGCCCTCTTTCTTCGGCTCAGGATGTTGTCTATCCAAGCTTTTCAGCTTTTTTCAGGGTCGGTTCCAGCTTTGTGCTGTTACTGCCCTTTCTGTCTGTGCGTCGCACTTCACCATACGCCTCATCTTTCATTGGCTTTTCTGATGTTTGTGATGCTATGGTTTGATAGGCCTAGGGATCTCTTCCTCTGTCCATGGACCCAGTGCTATTGAGTTATGTGTGGGTTGGTTATGTGATTCCCTCCAGCCTTTTGTCTATTCAGCCTGTTGTAAACAATTGAGGTAGGTTGATAAGAAGTATAAATTTTATAGTAAATTTCCTTTCTTATTATACCTACCGAAATTGTTTACATGGAGGCCCTCCCGTCTTCTTATTCGGGTAAGAATCCTTCCTCCCCGCTGATCACATAACTCCTGTGTTGTTCGGAATCAAAAGAATGACGTATTGATGCATTGCGCACTGTGACGGAAGTCATGGATTTGTACTATGGAAGAGCGTCCCATACTGGGTGTGCGCCGATGGCGCTCGGCCCAGTTTTGGTTTATTTTTTCGTGGTGTTTTTACACCACTTTTCTTTCCCAAATCTTGGGAAAGATTAAAATAGAGAGTATTTTATCTGAGTTAGGTTCTTCCACTGTAGTGCAAGCCTGTTGTAAACAATTGAGGTAGGTATAATAAGAAAGGAAATTTACTATAAAATTTATACTTCTCAGGAAATTTTCTGCAATTTTTGGATGAGCAAGGGAGGCTTTTTTTCTGTTAACACAACAAAACTGTTTTAAATTAAAAATCTAACTCAACCCTTTATCTAACATGAAAAGCAGATGACACTTGCAAATAAAAGTTCTTGAATAACTAATGAGCTCATTCCAACAAGTGGTCATAACCTATGTTTTTGCGACAAAAATTTAAAAAATAATTAAAATTAATAGGCGATTTTTTAGAATAGCGCCGGCCGATTTTGGCTATTATGTTGAGAAAAGGGTTAAACACTAAGGTGGAAAAAAACATGCTTTCAGTTATGAAAATTTACCATAATTTAGTTACAAATTTAACCAACTATATCTTGTTCGACCTATCTCAGTGGGTTCAATTTTTAGTCTTTACAAGTACAAAATTGTATCATCAGAGAGATTTCCAGGTAAACAAACACAAAAAGTGATGAGGCTGATTTTCAATGATGATGAGGGAGTGTGCTTGAGATCCTAATCTGAATCATTTTTTTCCACAGTTTTTGCCATTTTCACATATTCTGATTGGAATGGCTCTCGTTTATGGAAGGTAGGGTTAGCTGTTTTGGAACAAACAATATATGCATGCACAATTGTATTTTATAGAATGGGGATTTTATAGAATGTCTGAGCAAGATTTTGCCAGTAATATGGCATGGTGGTGTCGGAGACAGGGCAACATCTGCAGTTGAAGACCGGTTTTTAATCATTTAGGCCAGTAGGAACCGCTTTGCTACAGAAACCCAGCTTTGCATTGACCTTCAGAGTGCATCCGGGGTAAATGTTTTGAGGCAGACTATCCAGGCAAGGTTACACGAAGGTGGGCTCCGATCGAGAACACCATGTATTTGCATTCCGCTGTCCCAGAACCACTGCTAGGCACAATATGAATGGGCCATGGACCATGTTGGATGGACCATAGAAGATTGGCAACCTGTCCTTTTTACAAATGAGTCAAGGTACTGCCTAGACTACACAGATGGGTGTTCTAGGGTATGACCAGGAGAGCTATTCCATGCAGCCAACATTGCTGAGCATCTTTGTAATGGTGGAGGGTCAATAATGATCTGGTGCGGCATCAGCTGGGATGGACGTACAGAGCTCTATGTCCTTGACCGTGGTACATTGACTGCACAGCAGTATATTGACGAGATCCTGGATGCCCACATCAGATTGGATGCAGGTGCAGTGGGTGATAGATTCATTCTGATGGACACTAATGCCCGTCCTCATGTTGCCCATGCCGTCCGGGAGTACTGCCAGAGGGAGGGGATTGAGTGTATGGACTGGCCAGCAAGATCCCATAACCTCAATCCAATCGAACATGTCTGGATTGAGTTGAAGCTTGCAATTTCAGCCCGTCCAGTCCAGCCAAGAAGAGTCCAGGAGCTTGGTGCCATGCTGGTCTATGAATGGAACAGCATCCCACATAGAACCATCCAGAACATTATTAGGAGCATGAGAAGGCATTGTCAAGCTGTATTTAACTGTAATGGGTCTCATACTTGATACTGAACCCCTACCAGTTTGCTCTGGAACTTTTTGGCAAATTTGAAAAATTTCCTCTTTTACCAATAATATCCATTTTCCATGGTTATTATATTCAAAAGCTAAAAAATAATGTCAAACACAAACAAAAACTTAATTTCTGTACTTAAATCATTAAAGATATGATTAAATAACAAATATAAACACTTTTCATAACAATATTTCAACTAAAACATAAAACAGGTAGTTAGATATACATGGTGCTCAGCAAATTTTGAGTAGAGTATATTTACACACATCCACAATTTGACATGGAGATCATATCTTGATGAGCAATTTATAGGCATATCAGTAACTCACATGCCCCCGGTTTAAAGTGGCATGGTAATTCTGTATCAAAACGTCTTGTATTAAGATGCAATTTAAATTGATTGTCATTCACATTGAATGTGTCACATTTACTTTATTGATATCACTATCTGGCTGATTTTGTAATCAGGAAGGATCAGTTATTGGCTGTCTCTATAACACTCAATTAGTCAAATTACTATTGTTAAGTTTAGTATGAAGTGCTTCATACAAATTAAAACAGTTCATTCCACATTTTCCGTTTTATTTTATGTCCTTTGTGGACATCTTGAGTGCCTAGAACATATCAGCACACACAATATAGAATTTTGTTGTTTCAATTATTTTTTTCTTCAAATTTTAAATTTTTGCAAAACATTTTAATGAAACTTAATGAACTTGACATGCACATTCCAGTGAGAGGTCACATGATAAGGTTTTGTTGAATTTTTTTTAATCCTTTTGGCCATCTGTTGGTCTGTCTGTCTGTTAACATTTAGAGTTTTGGTTAAAGGTTGTGGTTAAAGTTTTCAGCTTAACTTGACAAAGTCAAGATAAGCTATTGCCATCATACATGCGGAAGTCTGTTAGTCTGTGAGTCTGTTCACATTTTTCTTTAGCAGAGGCTACACCCTGTAGTTCTTGTCTGATCGTCACAAAATTTCATACGCAGGTTTGGGGTCATATCTAGATGAGAACGTCCCCTTTTGTTCGTGATCGGTCAACCGGTATGGCTGCCCATGCCCAAAACCCCAAAGCCATCAGCACAGTCTACAGGTCGTATTTATGAAGGGATTTCATTGTAACTTGGTAGGATGCCTCTGTCTAATGCCTAATGAGTCCCCTTTTGGTCATGATCTGTCAACCATGATGGGTGCCCAAGCCCGAAACTCCAAAATTTCTAGCAAAGTTTGCAGGTCATATTTAATATGGAGGGATTTCATTGTAACTTGGTAGGATGACTCCGGATGATGTCCAGATGAGAACTTCCCCATTTGGTCGCGATCTGTCATCAACCATGACGACTGCTCGTGCCCAAAACACGAAAACCTTTAGCACAGTCTGCAGGTCACATTTATGGAGGGATTTCATTTCATATAATGTCTAGATGAGAACCTCCCCTTTTGGACGTGATTGGGCAACTGTGATGGCTACAGAGGCCCGAAGCCTGAAAACCTTTAACACAGTCTGCTGGTCATATTTATGAAGGGATTTCATTGTAAGTTGGTAGGATGACTCCAAATAATGTCTAGATGAGAACGTCCCCTTTTGGTCGCAATCATTCAGCCTTGATGGCTGCCCGAGCCCAGAAACCTTTAGCGTAGTCTATAGGTCGTATTTATGTAAGGATTTCATTGTAACTTGTTGGGTTGACTCCATATAATGCCCCTTTTGGACACCATTTGGCAACTGTGATGGCTACAGGGGCCTGAAGCCCGAAAACCTTTAGCACATTCTACAATTGATATTTATGAAGGGATTTCATTGTACCTTCGTAGGATGACTCCAAATAATGTCTAGATGAGAACGTCCCCTTTTGGTTGTGATCATTCAGCCTTGATGGCTGCCTGAGCCCAAAACCTTTAGCATAGTCTATAGGTCATATTTATGGAAGGATTTCATTGTAACCTGTAAGTTTGATTCCATATAATGCCTAGATGATGACATCCCCTTTTGGTCGTAATTGGTCAACTGTGATGGCTTCAGGGGTCCGAAGCCCGAAAACCTTGAGCACAGTCTACAGGTCATATTTATGAAGGGATTTCAATATAACTTTGTAGGATCACTCCAGATGATGCCCAGATGAGAATGTCCCCTTTTGGTTGCGATCATTCAACCATGATTGCTGCCTGAGCCTAAAGCCCAAAAACCTTTAGCACAGTCTACAGGTCATATTTATGAAGGGATTTCATTGTAACTTGGTAGGTTGACTTCATATAATGTCTACATGAGAAAGTCCCCTTTGGACGCAATTGGGAAACTGACGTCTACAGGGGCCCGAAGCCCGAAATCCTTTAGCACAGTCTACAGGCCATATTTATGAAGGGATTTCAATTTAACTTTATAGGATGACTCGTTTTGGAATAATTTCACTGTAACTTGGTAACTTTCGTTGGTATACGTTAACTGTGAGGGCCACATACATTAACTGTGAGGTCACATTAACCCACCCCCAGCTCTTTAGTACAGTGTACACCTCATATTATTTTTATCAAAAACATGGCATACAGGGAACAGAAATGAACATATTCCCAATTATCACAATTCTTGCCTTATTTCATAATCCTTTCACAAACATGGAACATTATCCTTTTCATCACACACAACACACAGACAAGTTAAGCTACAGTGTCATTGACACTTTCATTTTCAGAGTTATGGCACTTTTTCACTCTTTCGACTTAGAAAGTTTTTTTTGCACATCGAGGTCACTGGCACATGCTTTGCGTTGCCCGTTCTTGTTATTTCCTGCATCTGAACTGACTGACTATTGACATTTTGACTAGGCATAAACATTTTCTTTTATCAACAAAGATGCTTTGTATTTTCACTAGAGTTTCAATTTGTTTCATTTCTTGATCAATTCAACGTTCACTTGACACAGTTTGCCAATCAACATTTGTCAGAAATATTGGTCCAAGGATGATAAAGGGACTTTGAGGCCACAAGGTGTGTCATAATGCTTCTGGTGTGGCCAGTGAATTAGAATTCAAGTCCACATGTCCACAGTAACTTGATAAGAGTAGACTTTTTCTATTTTAGTATGTTGGCATTGCATTGCCCTATGTACTAAATGAAAGCTATTTGACCGAAAGAACTGACATTACATTAGGTAGACAGGCTACTTATGTTCTTATTCCACACCCATCTAGAATTAACATTTTTTCTTGATATTTCAGAATGTGTGATAAAAATAAAGTTGTATCGCACATGTGTCTTACACAGGTTTTTGCAATTTTTCAACATCAAAATGGAACCAGTCATACTTCTGGGAATACATGGACCTATTCTAATCCAATGAAATATTTATTTTGATGTAACATGTAAGTTATTGTTATTTCTGTAGAAACTCAGGTACAGTACACCGAACATGCATCAAAATAAACATTCTAATTTATTTTATTATGCCAGAAAGCATTCTAAAGATAGACTGAAATACTGTATGGGTTAAAATATGACATGGCAGGCAAGCAGTTCAAATGAAGAACAATGCAAAATCTGAAAATGTCCTTTGAGTGATGTCATTTTGAGCAAATGATGTCACGCAAGCAAGTTTTTAGATCACCAAAATGGGAGTGTGTTGTGTCTGTGGTAGACTGTTGGACTTCTAAGCTAGAGGTCCTGAGTTCGAAACCCATTTGGGACGACCTGCATTGTGTCCTTGGGGAAGGCACTTTATCCCAGTTGCCTACATTGGGGCATGATGATGCCATGTACTAAGGCGTACTGTATGTCGATGGTGCACATGTCTTCAACTGCTGTAACCCTGCTTGAGCGGAGCTTGAACAGAGTTAGAATGTTGAGGAGCTGACAGTTGCTCGTTGATGCTCGGTGGTTCTCTCCGGGTACTCTGGCTTTCTCCACCTGTAAAACTATCACAGTCACGATTAGCCATTGTGCATAAGTATGTCACCTTAAACACCAATAAATAAATAGATCACCAAAATCCAAATGCAAAACAAATTACTGGTATGTGTCAAATGACTGCATGTTGTATTCTCAGGGATTTGTATGGATTCTATAGCTAGGTTAAACCTATAACACAGACTTTAATGAATGATTAGGAGACATTGTGAATAATACATTTGTTTTTCTCAGATAATAAGTATAAAAATTTTATTTACATGGAATGAATCAACAATGGCAACCATAATCTTGACTAAAATCAGGGTGTCTTTTGTATGGTTTTGCATCGCCGTTTATGAAGTAATATCTCCCAGTCTCGAACCGATATCTAAAACTGATTTGCACACTGTGATACAAAGTCTTTCAAAGATTTCTGCCAGTATAACTGTCAGACATGCTCTTTAATGACTAAGATTGCTATTATGGAACCACCAACGCAGGCACAGCTGATTGGATTGTTCCATTAAGGCATGTTGCTCTTTCTAGGTCACCATGTCAGTCACTGACTCAATCATTCATTATATCAATGCCATTGGTTTTTCCATACTGTAACTCATCTAGAAACAATTTGCACCATACACATGCACAGTTCTATTTATGTTGGATTTTCAGCTCGTTCAGGAAAATGCAACATAAATACAACAACTGTACACAGGGGGCAGCACAAGGGGAATTACTGATAGCACCCATAAATTGCTTTACAAAATTAAAAAAAATCTCCCGAATCATCGATTAGGATCTTTTCATATTGGGGGAGGGGGGGGGGGGGGGGGGGGGGTCAGATTCAAGTTTGTTCAAATTTCTTTAAAATTTTTCTTCAGATCCACCAGTCAGAATGCATTCATATTTGGTACCGGTATACAATATCTCTAGGGAAGGGAAGATTCAAGGTTTGTTCAAATCGAGTGCCTGGGTTAATATTTGGAGCCTAAAGTTTAACTTAGTGCCATATGAGGAAATTTCTTTAAAAATTTTCTTCAGATTCACCGGTCAAAATCCTTTCATATGTAGTATACATCTCTAGGTGGGTCAAATTCAAGTTTGTTCAAATCTGGTCTCTGGGTTCATATTTGGGCTCCCATATTGTAACTTAGTTCAATATGAGGAAATTTCTTTAATATCTTCTTCAGATCCACCAGTCAGAGTGCTTTCATATTTTGTATACAACATCTCTAGGAGGGTCAGATTCAAGTTTCTTTACTTGGGTTAATATGTTGGCTCCCTAAGGGAGCCCACATTTTAACTTAGTGTAATATGAGGGAATTTCTTTAAAAATCTTCTTCTCCAACCATCAGGTAGAATCTTCTTGGTGGTGGGGGGGGGGGGGGGGGGGTGGAGGGGAGGAGGGTCTGGTGATCAGATTCAAGTATGTTCAAATCGAGTTCCTGGATTTATATTTGGGCTCCCTATGGGAGCACAAATTTTAACTTAGTGCAATATGAGGGAATTTCTTTAAAATCTTCTTCAGCTCCACCAGTCAGTATCTTTTCATATTTGGTATACAACATCTCTACAGGGGTCAGATTAAAATTTGTTCAAATCACATTCCTGGATTAATATTTGGGCACTCTATTGGGGCCTAAAGTTTACTTTACCTTAGTGCAATATGAGGAAATTTCTTTAACAATCTTCTTCTTTAGATCCACTAGTCAGAATCTTGTTTTATTGCTTTAACGCCTCTGGAGGACTGGTTAATTTTAACTTTGAATTCACAGAAAATGATCTGCCCAAGAAATGTGTGTAATAAATACAGAACTGCATAATTTTCTGAAAGGGTTAATTTTTTTTTTTTTTTTTCACACTCATTTGATTCGGCACACCCTACCACTTGTTGTTTTGCCACTTGTGGTATCCTTGCCCCCAACCAATCTCTATTCATTACCACATTCAGATCCTTGTGCAGTTCTATGTAGCTCATGCATAGAGAGTTGCTTGTGCTCAGGAGGGAGATTATTTTTATGTGGTTTTGTCACCTGCTGTAAGAGTATAACAGTACTGGTTAGTATATGGTCCTTTACCTCCTGCATGCTGCTGATGTTGAAACACCAAAATTCAAAGGAGTGTTTTTTTCTTATAGGAATTGAACCACTTCAATCTTGTTTGACAGAACTCATTGAGCTCTGTCCATTTTCAGCTTGAAATTTTGATATTTCAACATCAGGGTGTAGGGAGTTGCTTGGGGTGGAGGGTGGGGGGAGCAGGAAATAATGAATACATATATGCTGCGGATGTTGTTTGTGGTAGAACATTAGTGGAAGTTACTGAAACTGTCAGTGGAGGAAAACTTCATATTTTGAATGATTACAACTTGATTCTCAGGAGTCATGTCAGTGGAAGGTGGAATGACATTATAAGCAACCATGTTTGGATTTGTGTAGAAAAGTCACTTGAAAGTGCGAGAGGACTCCAAAGCTGGATATCCCGTATATATTTGATAACTTAATATAATGATTAGTTAACTGTCTAACCGGTTTCGCTCGATTTGAGCTTCGTCAGAGAATTTGGATTTGTGGTAAATTAACAGAAGTATATCTAAGTGCTTTCTAGTGAATAAATTTGGGTAATGATGGTAGACAATAGGATGTATTGGTCCCAGGCATGAAATGGTTTAGCAGTGAAGATTCTGCACTATTCCAGGAGTAAGCCTGTAATCAAAAATAAGCCCACCAATTAACTTTTCAGACTTCAGTTTCAGAGTCGCCTCCTTGTAATTAAGCGCAGTTCCTGACTAAGGACGACAATATCAATAGCAGCCATGCTGGCAAGTTGTCACAATGAAAAATAACACCTTAAACAATGTATATAATATCAAAATTTGGCATTTTAATTCTTTTTTTTCAAATGTTTGAAAAATTTCAACAAAGCCATATCATGTGACACCTCACTGGAATGAGCTCAATGTCACATGATATGGTTTTGTTTAAATTGTTTTAATTTTTTTCTTCAACTGTCCAATTTGTATATTACATGGAGGGTATGTATGCGATTTAGTGTTCAACCGATTACCAAAAATGGTTGCTGACTGATTACCGGTTATTTGACCTCACACAATTCTGATGCCATTGAGGCTTGAAAGAACGACATTAAACTAAACATTTTTCACAGTGTTTGACTTTGTTGACTGGAGCCACAGTAAAATTACCAGTCGCCAGTCTCAGAGCCACTTATACCACCCAAGTGCGTGCGATGGGTAATTTTACTGCGACCTGAGTCAGTGGAGTGTAACCTTCACTTTTCTGGTATGAACTGGCGATTGCCGCAAGTACGCTCAGTTGTAAACTTTTCATGTCGTTTAACTTGTATATCTCTAAAGGGGTGTCTATAGAGATTAACCCTTTACCCAACGCAGATGATATCAAAATTTATTATTTTAAATATCATTTTTTAATTTAAAAAAAAAAAAAATGAAAAAAAAAACATATCATGTGACCCCTCATTGGAACAAGCTCGACGAGCTCGTTCCAAAGAGGGGTCACATGATATGGTTTTGTTGAAATCTTTTTGAAAAAAAACTATTTTTTCAACTGCTGATTTTGCATATTACACGGGTGGATGTGGCTGATTCATTGGGTAAAGGGTTAAGAATACACATTGTGGTTGTCTCTCTGCTTTATTGAATGGTATCATTGACATCATTTTACATTAACAATTGCAGAAGATAATAAAATGCAGTTAATGAATCATCACAAAATGCTTGTCAACAATCGGTTGAACCAGTGTTCCAGGAGCCATTGCCATTGTCATCCAATTGCCCACAGAATTTTTATTTGCAAGAAGTTAGTGTGGGGTGGGGGTGGGTGTTTACCTGAGCCTGAGATTGTTGTTGTCCACTGAAGAAAATTTTGAGGGGGACTATTAACTATCAGGGGACTATCCGTCTATGCGTCCATCCCACATTGGTTTCACGATGATAACTTCAATTATAGTAGGCGAAATCAAATGAAATTTGGTATGTAGGTGTATTAACAGAAAATACAGACTAGGTTCGAATCGGTGGGTTTTGTTCCACTGTTGGGGACTCAGCTATAGTGGGTGTATCACTAATTTCTGTGCTTTGGGTATTTGCTTGACGTTTGGGTGTTACGGCCTTCAATCTCATTGATCAGAACTTTTTGGACATTATTTTTGTTTGTAGTGTTTAAAAACTAGAGGTTCATGAAAACGGGGATCCAGGGCTGAAGCAAGAACATGCACTGCCCCTGTTGATAAATCCTTCAATTTGAAGCGCCTTTCAATGTCATTTTTAATGGCACTTTTTAATTCAATTAGTGCCTTGGAATCATCCTATGAAAATTAAGCCTGTCCAACAGACCAAACATAGCTGGAATTACAACAGAACTGCTTACGTTTTTTTCTTCCGATAAAACTGTTGTAACATCTTCTAGGGGCTTCAAGACTGGTATAACATCAGCCATCAGAGCCCAATTGTCACTTGTCAAATCTAATGTGCAGATGTCTCTGTGCTCACTAGTAACTTCTTCATCTGAAAGGACGGCAATAATGAGTCATTGCTCCACCAGCATACGTACCAACATGTGCAAAGTGCTGTTCCAACGAGTCTTACACTCTTGAATTAATGCCTTTTTTATCTCTGCCCATTCTCTCTTGTCTGACATACAGTTCTTGAGTAGCTCAGGAGCTATGTTTGAAATGAGTCACTAAACGATGAGCTGCCCCTAGTAAGGAACTGAGACTGCACATAGAGCCCTGCCTTCACACAAAACTGCAAAGTATGTGTGGCACATGGTGCGCTTATAATTTCATGAAATTTACCACTGTACAGCACAACAGTCAGCACTAGTGGCACTATTCTGTGAAGATGACATTTCATGAAAAGTTTGATTTATTTTACCATTCAAAGCTCGAATGCTTCCAGTTGCATTTGATGCATTTCCATGTACAACACTAATAATAGTTTTGGGGGTATTTTAAATTTTATTAATGAATGTTGACAATAATCATTCAGCAATGTGAACAGCAGTGTGCTGCTCTTGCATCAGTTGGGTTGATAGAACATAACTTTTCATGACCCAGGTCTCCGATACGAAATGTGCTGTGGTAGTTATGTACGGGTCATTGGTGAGACTTGTCCATATATCCGAAGTAAGTTAAATGCACACAGTTTGATTAGCAGATGTGACAATGGCATCAATTCTTTCTGATAACTTTTGCTTATTTTTCGTTGAATTAGTGATCGAACATGAGTTCTTCCTGTCAGTGGATAACCAGGAACGATAAATTCCATAAGCTGTTTAAATCCTTCACCCTCCACAACATATATTGGCATCATGTCCTTGACAACAAAATTTACAACTTTATTGTCAATATTTTTTTTTTCTCCATTCACTTATTGATGTTGAAGGTAACATTGATCAACTTTTTGCATGGATTGAGCTCAAGTGACTACGCATCAAACTTGTTGACCCATGATAGGCCAAAGATTTACCACAAGATTTGCAAGTTACGTGTTTTTCACATTGGGTGAAAAATTTGCAAACGTCAGATGCTTTTCACTGGGATGACATTTTAAACTGTTTTGAACAAACAAAAATAAAAAGAATGAAGAGACTCCTGCTCGACTTAATGACGTGATGTCATTCAGCATGTTGATTATGGAGTGAAACAGTATGCAAACATCAAATGAAAATGCCATTGTTTGATCTCCCATTGAAATTGACAATACTGGGAACTTTCTTCGGCTACAGTATGCAACAAAGATTGATTAAATGGCATGGCTTGGTGCTTTTTAAATTACATTGTTGCACAATCGTGAGGGTAAACAAAAGCCATTGAATATTACGAATAGCTATGTTTAGTCATTTCAAAGTTTAATAATAAACTAACTGTTCATTCATCTCATTATACAGTGCAATTTAAACCTGACTTGTGTCACTTTGAAAATGAATGATGGTCGACTGAAAATAAAAACTGTTGACCACCACAGTAGTCGACGGTTAGTCGACTAATCAAAGAATCGGGACAGCCCTAGTTCGGTAATGAGGAAAATTTAAGAAAAATCTTGTATCAAACACTTGGGGTATGTGGTAAATGATGAGTGGCTGATTACATTTTGAAAATCCTAAACTCTCTTTGTGAAGATTCAAGGAATTTTTCAAGCTCACAGACCACCAGTCAAAGTCTGCAAAGAAGCTGATGTTGTTATGAGGTGTTTGTTTACCTATGTTTCATGAAGTTTGCACACAGACTACTGCTGATTTAATGTAATATCCCTTTACCTATGAAGGTGTCAGTCTTGGCCATGTGAAAAATCGACGGTGGCAACAAATTGCTTGCCTGAAAACCAGTGAGGCGAACAAATCACTTGCCTAAAAAGTTATCTCTTTTATCTCTGTAAAAACATGCTAGCCCATTATAGAATTGCCTCATAATTACTACCTACCTGTGGTACTATCTTATAATGCACGGGACATACACTCATCAGATGAGTTCCATTTCACTTCCAATCTGGCCCCATGTGTTTCATTTTTGGAAGGTTTATAAACTTAAGAATTAACTTTGTTCTCTTTAGCAGAATCTGCAATGACTGCAGTACAACACAAATTGTTGTTTGAATAACTTTTGGAAACACAGCACACGACACGATTCACACGTACATTTTCCGTTAGCTGCACTCGGACAGCCTGCAGACCAACAGTGTTGCATTCCTGATTCGTATCTAAAAGATCAAAAGGACTGCGGCACTTTGTATTTCAGTGTCTGGGAGCTAAATAAACTCTACATGTACATGTCTGTAGGTGGCTGTCTCAAGAGTTCTGTTGTCATTCACACGAGTGCCTGGTGTGCCTGTATGGCCACCCTCTAGAATCCTATCAGCCCCCCCCCCCCCCCCCCCCCCCCCCCCCACTAAGTTGGATAAGGCTATAACTGCTAATAAATAAGTATTAAACTCAGTCTGAAAACATCAAGATATTAACACAATCAGTGGAACTAGAATGCAATAATCATAAAACTACAGCTGTTATGAGTTTTCATTCATAGTTGTTTAGTAAACAAACGTCTGAGTTATTAAAGATTCAATCAAATCAAGTCTTGATTGAGAAACATTTCTTGCACTGATTCACAGAAAATGAATGTTTTTGGTATTTTTTAGATTCATTTGTCTGGACTATTTAAGTTGGTCATTTTTCTGACAAATTGAATATTTCAGACAATTGAATCAAAACATAGGTAATGGACAATTTATGATCTGGATTAGAACTTGCCTGGTGGCTTCAGAGCTTGTGATTTTTTGTGAGGTGAATGCTTCAGGCCCCTTGATGAGGGGTGTGGGGGGAGGGGGCTCCTGCTGATAACATGTTTTAATTGTTTCTGTACAGAATCAAGAAAAAAAAAAATGTTAGAAAATATACTTTTTTTATATAGGTAGCCAAGACTTGCTTATAAATAACTGAAAAGCCACAGGATGAATACTGTCTTTAGTTATGCTCTTCAGGTTTCAGTTACATATATCAGTTAAAAAGATTTAGAAAATTTCAAATTCCTTCCGATTTTGTAGTGATATAGGAAGGCACTGCAATTCAGTACAAATGTCCAGTGATGGGGGTTCAATTTCAGTGAGAGGCCTGGGAATCAACATTTTTTTCCCCACCGTAATGTCGAAACAGCAGCCTGAGAATTAAAATTGTTAATGATATCTTCACCACATTGCTAGTATTCAGTGTGTGACAGCATTTAAATGGTTTGTGTTTATAAATTACGTTTCAGGATTGCAGTCATAGTCCTGTGATAGTTATGGAGTATGTTAGTGGTGGCAGTTTGCACACATTCCTGCAAGAACCAGAGAACATGAGAGGAATTGGAGACAAAGAGTTTCTCATTCTCCTGAAAGACTTGGGTTAGATTATATTTTGAGTTACACTCTTATAATTGAGAATGTGTGGATCAAAGAGTAAAAATCCAGATATTCTGCCAGAATAAGTTTTTAACCCTTTACCCAATGCAGACGATATCAAAATTTATTATTTTAAATAACATTTTTTTTTACATTTTTCCCAAAATTTCAACAAAACCATATCGTGTGACCCCTCATTGGTACGAGCTCGATAAGCTCGTTCCAAAGAGGGGTCACATGGTATGGTTTTGTCGAAATTTTTTGAAAAATAATCTTTTTTTCAGCTGCTGATTTAGCATATTTTGCAGGCGGATGTGGCCGGTTTGCTGGGTAAAGGGTTAAACTAAACATTTGGCATTTGGTATGTTGGTAACATAACCAGGCAAAAAAGCATGGCATCAGCGAATAATTATTCTGAGGTTTCCAATGGTCAGCTTGAAAAATTGTCACTGCTATTAAGTTACCTATGTCTCTGAATTATAAAAATCCACAACCACGTCTCAATCCAGAGTTAGTGCAACACCTTCAAATCCAAGCTGAGACTGAAAATTCACTCAAGTCAAGAAATTGACGATGTCACGTTCATCTTTGGTCTAACATTATCTAAATAACAATAGTCCTCCAATAGTCATGGATATAACACACAATCCAACATGTTTGACATGCTGCAGACTTCATTCCATGGAAATGCAACACATGATGGAACACTGATTTACACTGTTATTCAATAAATTCCAATTAACAAACTGAAAAACTTCTAGAGACCTGACATGGTTTAGAAATGAAATTATTCAGAAATAGACTCCGTCTATTTTTAGTCCAATGACAGCATTTGTTTTTGTTCTTCATTTTTAAAGAAATGTTTTGGTGTGTTGTGAATTAAATTGATTACTTTGTGGATCATCAAGTATTTTTGTAAAAAATGTTCCATTTCCTCCAATTTCTTGATAAAGAATGAGATAATTCTCTCCTCCAATTTCTTGATAAAGAATGAGATAATTCTCTGCAGTTTATTAGCCTATTTGTCTTGTCAGTATTGGTACATATACACATTGTTCGAGTTCATATCGATCGAAAAGTTCATAAATTGGTGCTAAATATGGCATTTGAACTATATCATTTGAGGCTACATTTGGTATACTTTATCTCATTCTTATGTACCATCCCTAAGTCTGCATTTAAGAGAATTATGGGATAAATAAAATAAATGTATCATATGGGAAAATATAAAATTTATTCTACTCATAGAATTGAGAATGAAAGTTGTTCACCATGGGCTAATAAGTTTAATTCTTCATTCTACTTGTGAAGTAAATTATATATTTTTCCACACAATACATTTATTATATATTTAGCTTCCCCAACACAGCACCCTAACCCTCTGAATACTGATATAAAAATATCAAAAGTTCATGCTGCAATTTTTTCCCATAATGCAACTAGGAATTTAAACCAATTCAGTTTGGTTTGACAGAGATCATTACATTTTTTTTTCTCCAAAATCAAGAGGGAGCACCACCCCAGCTCCTCCAACTCCCCCCCCCCCCCCTTCCCCCCAAAACTTTATGATTCTGGAGAATCATGGCTTTTCCAGATGAGATTCCATGATTTTTCATGACCCCAGAGTGTCTGATGAATTGTTTTAACTGTCTCACCAAAGTTCCTTTATTGATATTATGAGAAAGGTGGGTATAGTAGTCTCAAACGACTTAGTTTGATAGAAAAAAATGTTTAGGTAAAAACCATCATTAATGGTGGAGAGGGTTAATATCAATATCGTTGTCCGACAAGTTAATGACCGACAAAGTGAGTTAAGTTTGTTTGACACATACCCACTAAGTGCTGTGGCTATTTGAAAATGGTCCTTTTTATCTCAAATGTATTCAAAATATTTGTTTCTGGCAGCTTGTAGAGGGTTAACAAGAGCTAACAGGAATATTTTTCCCTGCAACTTGTAATGTCACACTAAGAACTGCAAATGTCCATTTTTTCTTTGAGATCAGAAGATATTTTCAGAGAAATCCAGGGAGAACATGAATTTGAAGCATTTGATTGATGGGTAGGATTGTTTATCCAGCCCAAAACGGGTTAAGTGTTGTTTTTAGCTCACCGAAGGGAGCTAAACTTATCACTTGCCGTCCGGCGTCCATCTGGCGTCGTGAACATTTTTCAAACGACATTTTCCTCTGAAACCACTGGTCCGATTTTCACGAAACTTCATGTGGATGTTCATTACTGTATGGCAATTCATGTTTGTTCAAATGAAATGGCCACGTCCCTTGGGGGCTCTGTATGGGGCATAGCACCGTATGTATTATAGAAAAATTATTAAAAAATCTTCTCCAGAACCAGTTGGCAGAATCTTTTGATACTTGGTATGCAGCATCTTGGTATGGGTCTCATTCAAATTTGTTTAAATCGGCCCCCTGGATTCATACTTGGGCTCACTATAGAAGCCCAAATTCGAACTTAATGCATTTCAGGCAAATTTCTTAAAAAATCTTCTTCTCAAGATCCAGCAGGCAGAATCTTTTGATATTTGGTATGCAACATTGTGGGGGTGGATCTGATTCAAGTTTGTTCAAATCGGCCCCCTATATTCACATTTGGGCTCAGTATAGAAGCCCCGAATTCGAAACTTAGTGCATTTCAGGCAAATTTCTTAAAAAATCTTCTTCTCCAGATCCAGCAGGCAGAATCTTTTGATATTTGGTATGCAACATTGTGGGGTGGATCTGATTCAAGTTTGTTCAAATCGGCCCTCTGGATTCACATATGGGCTCAGTATAGAAGCCCGAATTCGAACTTAGTGCATTTCAGGCAAATTTCTTAAAAAATCTTCTCAAGTTCCAGCAGGCAGAATCTTTTGATATTTGGTATGCAACATTGTGGGGTGGATCTGATTCAAGTTTGTTCAATTTGAAACTTAGTGCATTTCAGGCAAATTTCTTTAAAAATCTTCTTCTCAAGCAGGCAGAATCTTTTGATATTGGGTATGCAGCATGCTTAGTGGGGTGAGATTCAAGTTTGTTCAAGCCAAGTCCCTGGGTTTATATTTGGGCTCACTGTGGTAGCCCGAATTATAACTTAGTTCAAAATGAGGAATTTTCTTTAAAAATCTTCTTCAGATCCAGCAGTCAGAATGTTTTGATATTTGATATGCAGCATCGGTGGGGGGGGGTGTGGGGGGGGGGGGGGGGGGAGATTCAAGTTGTTCAAGCCATGTCCCTAGGTCCATATTTGGGCTCACTGTGGGAGCTTAAATTGTAACTTAGTTCAAAATGAGGAATTTTCTTAAAAAATCTCTTCTTCTTCAGATCCAGCAGTCGGAATGTTTTGATATGTGATGTGTAGCATCCTTAGGGGGTAAGATTTCAAGTTTGTTAAAGCCAAGTCCCTGGGTCCATATTTGGGCTCCAAGTGGAAGCCAGAATTATAACTTAGTCAATATGAGGAATTTTTCTTTAAAAATCTTGTTCTTCAGATCCAGCAGCTGGAATGTTTTGATATTTGGGCATGCAGCATCCTTAGGGGGTGAGATTCAAGTTTGTTCAAGCCAAGTCCCTGGGTTCATATTTGGACTCACTGTGGGAGCCCGAAGGATAACTTAGTTCAAAATGAGGAATTTTCTTTAAAAATCTTCTTTTTCAAGTCCAGCAGATGAATGCTTTTGATATTTGGCATGCAGCATCCTTAGGGGTGTAAGATTCAAATTTGTTCAAGCCATGGCCCTAGTTCCATAAAATTTGTCTCTCATGACTTCATTCCTTTGTAGTGTTGATGAACCATGTCTAACTGAATGTGACCCCCAAATACTTCTTTTGAACCACTTTGGCCGGTGAGCAATTAAGGCACTTTGGGGCCTCTTGTTTGAATACCCTTATTACTTCCAGAAAAAAATTATCAGTGAATTTTACTTCCACTAATGTTGATCTCTCCTCTTAACTTTAGGTGTTGTAGGCACGCAAATACAGCCCATTTTATCAAAATATTGATGTTTGAGAACCTGCAGAGGGTTAACAAATGCTTGTTGGAGTATTTTGTACATGCGCCTTGTAATGTCACACTAAGATCTGAGAATTCCCATTTTTCTCTTGAAAATCTACGGGATATTTTTAGAGAAATCCTCGGATAACATGACTTTTTAACCTTTTGAGGGGTATGGCTCTGTAACCAGTCCTAAACGGGTTAATGCTTGGTTTTGTGAATACCTTCATTACTTATAAAAATTATCCTTGTTGAATTCCACTTCCAATGAAGGAGGTTATATTCATCTCGCAGGTACACATTGGGTGTTATGGGTGCCCAAGAACAACCCATTTTCTCAAAATGGCTATGCTTTGCAGTCTCTGGAGGGTTAACAAATGCTTACCAGAATATTTTGTCCATGCAACTTGTAATGTCACTCCAAGACCTGCAAATAGTCAATTGTTCTTGAAAGATTTTTAGGAGAAATCCATTTTCACTTGAGAACCTACGAGACGTTTGTAAAGAAATTCAGGGAAACATGATTTTTTAAAGCTTTTGATGGGTATTGCTGTTAACTATCCCAAAAAGGGGTTAATACTTGGTTTTTTGAATACCCTTATTACAAAGAAATTTGGTCCTCGGTGAATTCCTCTTCCAACAAAGTAGATTATGTTTATCTCGTGGGTATGCATTGGGTGCTGTGCGTGTCCGAAAACAGCCTATTTCAACATAATTACGATGCTTAGCAGTCTGGAGTGGGTTAATAAATGCTCACCGGAATATTTTGTCCATGCAACTTGTAATGTCAAACAAAGACCTGCGAATAGTCAATTTTTCGTTGAAAACCTACAAGTTGCCTTTAGAGACATCCACAGAAAATGGGAATTTTAAGCTTTTAAGGGTATCTCTCTTTAACCAGCCCAAAATGGGTTACGACTTTGACTTTTGAATACCCTTACCACTTACAAAAATGTTTCCCTACCATTTTTGCGTCCGATAAAAGAAGGTACCTGTCTCAGTGGTAGACCCAGTGGGTGCTGTTGGTGTCCAAATACAGCCCATTTTATCACAATTTTTACATTTAGCAACCTGGGGAAGGTTATCTAATGCTGATCAGAATATTTTTGTCCATGCAACTTGTAATGTCACACCAAGACCTGGGAGTGACCAATTTTTCTTGCAAATCTACAAGAAGTTATGTTTCTCTGTTGCATTCCCATATGATGTTGTTGGTGTTCAAAAACAGACTATTTTTTTCAAAATTTTGACATTTAGCAGCCCATGGAGGGTTAACAAATGCTTACCAGAATAATTTATCCAATCAACTGGTAATGTGACACCAAGACCTATCAATGGCCATTTTCTCTTGAAACGCCTACCAGATGTTTATAAAGAAATCCAGGGAAAACATAAGTTTTTAAGCTTTTGATGGGTATCACTATTAACAACCACAAAATGGGTTAATGACTGTTTTTTTTAATACCCTTATAACTTACAAATATGGTCCTCGGTGAATTCCACTTCCAACAAAGGAGATTATGTTTATTTCTCAGGTACACATTGGGTGCTGTGCGTGTCCGAAAAAAGCCCATTTCAACAAAATTACGATGCTTGGCAGCCAGTAGAGGGTTAATAAATGCTCACCGGAATATTTTGTCCTTGCAACTTGTAATGTCACACAAAGACCTGCGAGTAGTCAAATTTTCTTTTTCTTGAAAAACCTACAAGATGTTTTTAGAGCAATCCACAGAAAATGGGAATTTTAAGATTTTAAGAGGCCTCTCTCTTTAGCCTGCCCAAAATGAGTTAAGACTTCGACTTTTGAATACCCTTACTACATACAAATATGTTTCCGTATAGAGTGTGTGTTCGATAAAAGAAGACACTTTTCTTTGTGGTGTACCCATTGGGTGCTGTTTGCATCCAAAAAACAGCCCATTTTATCAAAATTTTGACTTTTAGCAGCCTGTGGAGGGTTAACAAATGCTCACCGCAGTATTTTGTCCATGCAACTTCTATTGTCACACCAAGACCTGGGAGTGACAAATTTTTCTTGAAAATGTACAAGACTCGTTTAGAGAAATCCATGGAAAACATGAATTTTTTAGCTTTATTGGGGTATTGCTGTTTAACCAGCCCAAAACGGATTAACGCTTGGTTTTTTGAACACCCTTTATTACTTACCAAAAATGATCCTCGGTGAATTCCACTTCCAATAAAGGAAGTTATGTTTATTTCTCGTGTATTGTGTGGGTGCTTTGGAGGCCTGAAACCGACCCATTTCATCAAAATTTTGATATTTGGCATTCTGTGGAGGGTTACCATATGGATCGCCTGATATGTCGTGTGTATCAAAGGTCGTGTCACAGGCAGGTCTAGCAACGATAAATGTTTTTAAAAAATTTACAAGACGTGTTTCGAGAAAGTGCCGATAAACCCCAATTTTGGCAGTTTTTTGCCAATTCCAATGAAATAAGGGTTAGATAAAAAATTCCGCTTCAGTACATTTTTAGATTTTATGCCCCTCTAGGCGTGTGCAAAATTTTGTGAAAATCGGTTCGAAAATGGCTTCTGAATCGTGCAGACAAAATGTGTGGAAAAAAAGCAAACCCCCCCCCCCCCCCAAAAAAAAAAAAATAATAGTAATCCGTAGAAAAACAATAGTCTTTTCCAGAGAGAAAAGCCTAAAAAAAAAAATAATAATCCGTAGAAAAACAGTAGTCTTTTCCAGGGGGAAAAGCCTAATAACAATCAAAAAAAACCTGTGAATTAATAGTAGAGCCAACTTCAAACCTAGTTGCGGCCTCTACTAGGGACAGCAACTCCTTTCGTACCAAATCGACAATAGTATCTATAGGCCCATCATAATCAATCCCACTTTCTGTCGGTTGAGCTGGGAAAAACAAAAAATAAGGCTTAAACTAACAGAAAGCATTAAAGAGGGCATTTTCTGTTTGAAATTCTGGTTTCTCTCTATTTTGATCATTCCCAAGGGATTTGGAAAAAATAAGTGGTGCAAAAGCACCAAAAAAAATAATCCAATACTGGGTTGAGTGCTACTGGCGCACACCCAGTAGGGGACGTTCTTCTCCTAGTACAAATCCACGGTTTCCGGTACCAGTGCACAGGCAGTAACTAATGAATCATTCTTTTTTATTCCGCCCACGTGGAGCAACGTCCATTTGCATTCAGAAACAGTGATAATTCAACTCATTGATAATGGTTACCTGTGACTGGAATTATGGATCTGTGGATCGTATAACAATATGACTGTATTTTATATATTCCCGTTATTATTTTCAACCACATTTTCATTGTATTTTATATATTCTCTTTGTTCACGTGGGACTTTCACATACCGTGCGGTTCGGACATAAAAATTTTTTGGGTTGATAAATTTATGTTATTCTTTTGGATATTATTTTTATTATTGGAGTTAGGTGCCAATGGGAGGGGGGGGGGGTGCTGTATGGACAGGATTTCTCTTCTCTGTTGGGGGCAGAATTTCTTTTTTTGGGGGGGGTCCTGTCAGTCATATGGGTTCAGTTGTGTTCCATTCGGTCCCTTATTTTCTGCCACCTGTCTCTCGTAGTTGGGGGTGTTCTACTTTCTACATCTGTTGAGTTCACTTTTCTTCTACTGCTCTCATCTCTCTTATGCCCAGGACTGTTCTTTGAGAGCAATGCCATTTGCCCAAGCATGTGGTGCGTTCTTGTGGCCATTCCTCTCGCACCCGTGAGGAGGGGGAACGCTGTTGTTTTGGGGCCTCCCGACATGCCCACGACTGGTGAGAGTTATACTCCCTCCGTGGGGGATGTGCAGTTTTTAACTATGGTGGATACTACAGGAGCTGTTGAGTTGTCTGGTGAAGAGATGCCTAGTTCCAATCGACATCTGAGGCTGTCACTAGGGTTGTGACTTCTCCTTTGGAGCCAAGCTTGGTTGCTCTCTCCACTTTTCCACCGGTTTCAACAGCTCCTGTCATATCTGCTGCTACTGCTGTTCCTCCTGCAACGTCATCGATCACCGTTTCAGCCAGCCCCGGCTTATCCCTACAGGGTAGTGTGGACGTGGGGGTATCAGTTTTCTGATGTTCATGGTGGGGGTCACCATGGACTTTATTGCGTTTCCATCCACACACTCTGGTCCCACGGCCAGTTTTGCCGGACCGATGTTTTTGTGCAGCCTGGACCTTTCTGTTGTTCTGTCTGCTGTGTCATCGGTCACCATTTCTGCCGGCCTTGGCTTATTCCTGCAGGGGTCTGCAGAGATGTCTGGTAGTGAGGACGTGGAGTATCGGCCTCAGCCTTCCCTGACTTCAGCTTGGGGTATGTCATACCCCTATACGCATCTGCCTTCAGATGTTTTGTGTGTCATCCGTCGCCCCGCGTCGGGTGTATTTGAGGATCGTGACTGGTTAAAAGGGTCAGGAGTGAAGCCACTTTGCCGGTTCATTCCCACGTCGAACCACCCATCACGGGCCGTGAGCTTAGGGAGGCCCTCCTTGCTCACTCAGGTTCTTTCTAAGAGCCTTCCCATCGCCTCTGCCGAGGCTACTAGTGGTTTCCAGATGCCCTCTGTGGCATCGCCTCTTTGGATTGGAAGCAGGCCGCTTTCTGATACCTCAGGTGTGTCTACACCATGGGAGGGAGGCATCAGCTGGTTTGCCTGTGATGGGCTATGTGTCTTCCGACTCAGAGGATGGGTCAGTCATACCTGACGTCGAGAGCCAACAGTCTTCTGACTTGGGGGTAGCTCTTGACTTCGTGTTTGAATTCCTTCCAGATCTCAAACCGTCAGACCAGCCGACAGTGTAGGCCAGGCTGCGATCATCGGTCGCACGCCTACAGCCTGTGGAGCAACCCGTTCCTGGGCACCTTCAACCATGCCAGTTGGTACAGGTGGTTGAAGCGATTACAACTTTGGACTCTAAGCTGAGTTCCAAGGCTATGAGGACTTCATTCCTCACCAGGGCTGGCACTTTTTTTGTCTCCAGTGCGTTATCGTTCCTACAATTCCGCCAATCCGTCAGTCTGCCAGACTTTGACACTCTTGGATCAGGACTCCACCTCCCTCGGGCTTTCCAAGCCCAAATTGTCCTGGAATCATAGGAATGGTTGGGCTTATCGAAAGAGATGCTGGGCATGCTTTCTCTCTCAGATCATGTTGTCTCTGCTTTAGCTGCCTCCAGATAAGTTTTGATGACATAAAGGCTCCTTTACGTGTGCTTTCCAAAGCCTAACAAGCACCCTTCTGCTTCCTTTGTGAAGCCAAGGGCTGATCCTCCTGCCGCCACTTCTTACTCACGGGGGTAAGGGTAAGCATCGGCAGTCTAGAGGAAGGACTCGGGATTCTTCATATAGTAGAGGAGGTGGTTTCTCCTCTCGTGAGCCTTGCCGGGGCTCGAAATGAAGTTCCTCACCTAGATTCATCCCAGGTTGGAGGATATCAGAGTTCGCAGACCATTGGGCCACAATCACATCCGATCCTTGGGTGTTAGATGTTGTTCCAGAGGCATCCCACACTGTTGAGAGTGCCTCTTCCAACAAAAGTTCCTTTAGATGTTACATGTCGGGTACTTTTGATCACGAAGATAGACATTCTCCTGTCAAAGGAGGCGATCGAGATCGTCCAGAACATTTATTCAGTAGTATTTTATTCCGACCTGTTCTTGATGCCGAAGAAGGATGGCCGACTCCGACCGGTTATTGATCTGAGTATCCTGAACCAGTCTATCATTGCTCCAAAGTTGAGCATATATATTTTCAGGTCTGTTCTCCGATCTATTCATCAGGGAGATTTCACTTCCAGCATCGACCTGCGAGACTCTTACTTTCACATTCCGATTCATTGGACATCGCGAAAGTATCTCAGGTTCGCTTTTCTGGGGTGAGTTTACCAGTTCACAGCAATGCCCTTTGACCTCAATCTGGCTCTTTGGGCCTTCACCTGACTGATGTTACATGTGATAGCCTCCCATCGCACACAGTCCAGGGTGACTACTTCGGCATTATCTAGTTGACATCCTCCAGAGGCATTCCAATGCTGCCTTTCTGGAGTCAGATGTTGACACACTGTTGAGCCTGCTCACGTCGCTAGAGTTTAGAGTCAACAAGAAGTCGGACCTGGTCCCTTTTCAGTCATTTTGGCATCTGGGGATGGACTTCCGTACTGAATACAGTGGCGGTTCCCTGGGCAAGGGCTGTGATTCTCTCAGCTTTTGCCCTGACTCTGTCCCAGTCCACGTCCGTGACAACTCGGAGTATTCTCTGGCTGCTCGGTCTCTGCGGTTCGGTACTGATCTCAATCGTCTGGTTGGCTGCTGCATGTCAGACCTCTCCAACACTTTCTTCTCAGTCGTTGGTGGTCGAATGTCGATCCTCTGGATCTGGTGCTTCAGTTACCAGAGTCTCTTCATCATCACCTTCTTCCCTGGACGGATGTTCAGTGGATTATGCATGGAGTTCCATTGGACTTAACCCATGTCCAATCGTGTTCTGACCGCAGATGCCAGCGATCTCGGATGGGGTGCGACATTGGATCCTCTAGGTCTTTCCCTTCACAGGGCATGGGACCAGGATCAAGCAGCTCTTTACATCAACCAGAAGAACCTTCTTGCTCTTCTTCTGAGTTTCTAGCAGTGAATCCCCACAACTTTCGAATCGCCAGGTCCTTCTGTTGTCAGACAATTTGACAGTGGTTGCTTACATTCGGAACCAGGGCGGCACGCACTCAGTTCCCATGTATAAATTGGCTTGGAATCTACTGCTCGCTCGGGATGTCAATGCCGGAGTGGTGGTTTGTCACATTCCCCGTTGTCTGGACATCCTAGCCAACTCCCTGTCCCGACGGGGCAGGGTCATTTCCACAGAGTGGATGCTCCACTGGGTGGTGTTCCAGTTGCTTTGCGATCTCTGGGGTCATCCCCACATCAATCTCTTTGCGATTCATTGGAACCATCAGGTGGACACTTTCGTGTCCCCGTGTCCAGAATCTCTGGCTTTTGCCGTGGATGCTCTTGTCACTTGATTGGAACGGTCTTGTCGGCTACGCCTTCTGTCCGTTTCCAATTCTGCCTCAGTTTCTAGCAAAGATCAGAACCTGCAGTTGTCTAATCATTCTGATTGCTCCCCTGTCGCCTAACAGGTGTGGATCAATCAGCTCCGCTCTCTGTTGGCGGCAGTTCTGGCATGTCTCCCTCTATGTTGCAACCTTCTTTGAAAAGGTCACCCGAGGAGGTTTCACGTCAATCCGACTTCATTGTGCCTTCACGCACATCAGGTCCTGTCTCCTCCGTAGAGGTTTTTCGAGACAAGCAGCAGAGCGCATTTCTTCTTCAAGGAGGCATTCCACTGGTTTAGCCTATGTGGCTAAGTGTAAGGTCTTCTGTCGATGGTGTGCTGATATCACAAATTGCGGAGTTCCTGGTATATCTGTTTGATTCTCGGGGTCTCCAGTCTGTTACCATCAAAGGGTACAGGTCCATGTTTTCAGAGACCTTTTCGTATGTGGGACAGCGTTGTATTGACACTAATCCATTCCTCTCCAAGCTTGTTCGTCACTTTTCTTTGATAAGGCCTAGGACTTTGCAGCTTACCCCAAGATGGAATCTTTCTTGGGTGCTGCTTTGCTTGGGAGGTGGGGGTGGTGCCGCTCGAACCTTTATCCCAGGTGGATATACATTTTCTCACACACAAGATGGCTTTTCTGGTGGCTTTTGCCTCAGCCAGACAGGTTAGTGAGCTTCCCGCCCTCTTGGTTCATCCGGCCTTTTTTTTTGGAGCTTTCCCAACAGTGTTCCGTTTTCCACTAATTGCTCCTTTCTGGCCAAGAATCAGATGCCAGAAACAACTCCACCTCCTATCTGTATCAGGGCTCTTCTTCTGCTGAGGGTAATTGCCCTTTGCTCTGTCCGGTTCGTGCACTTTGCATTTATCTCAATCTGATGCAGTTGATTTGGAAAGGCAGGAAATTATTTTTTCTGTCTTTTATTCCTAGTTGACAAAAGATCTCTCCTCAATCCATTTCTCGATGGATTTGTTTTTCTATTCGCACAGCTTACCCTCGTCTAGCAACTGAGGATTGTATTACCAATCATATTTTTGCCCACTAGGTGCATGCATTGTCTACCTCTTGGGCTTATGCTAACTCCGTCAAGCTGTCGGATGTTATGCAGGCAGCTTCTACTCTCTCCACCTTCTATCTGCGTCAGTTGCAGGAGTAGTCGGAGGTCCTTTTTGCTCTGGGCCCTCTTTCTTCTGCTCAGGGTGTTGTCTACCCTAGCCATTAGGCTTCTTACAAGGTCAGTTCCAGCTCTGTGCTGTTACTTTTCTTTCTGTCTGTACGTCGCACAGAACTGTACTCCTCATCTCTCATCATCTTTTACTAATGATTGTGATGCTATGGTTTGATAGGCCTAGGGACCTCTTCCTCTGTTCACGGTTCCTGTGCAGCTGGGTTATGTGGGGGTTGGTTATGTGATTTCCTCCATCCTATTGTCTAATCAGCCTGTAGTAAACAATTGTAAGGTAGGTTGATAAGAAATTTAAATTTTATATTAAATTTCCTTTCTTATTTTCCCTAACACAATTGTTTACATGGAGGCCCTCCCGTCTTCTTATTCGGGTAAGAATCCTTCCTCCCTGCTGACCACATAACTCCAACGTTGGTGGATTCAAAAGAATGATTCATTAGTTACTGCCTGCGCACAGGTACCGGAAGCTGTGGATTTGTACTAGGAGAAGAGCGTCCCCTACTTGTGCACCGGTAGCACTCGACCCAGTTTTGGCTTTTTTTTTCTTGGTGCTTTTGCACCACTTTTCTTTCCCAAATCCTTTGGGAAAGATCAAAACAAAGAGTATATTTTCCGAGTTAGGGACTTCCACTGTAGTGCAAGCCTGTAGTAAACAATTGTGGTAGGTATAATAAGAAAGGAAATTTACTATAAAATTTAAATATTTTAACATGAGTGTGCAGTGTGTAATGAATTTAGGCACACTATTTTTCACTCATCTTATTTCACTGGGACTTTCTCTTGACTTTGTTTTTAAGGTCATGAATAATTTCATCCTTTGATGTCCAAATTTTGTTGACATTTTCACATGGTAAAGCACTGAAAGCCCATATTTTGGCTTTATTCTGAAGTACACATACCACCACTTAATGACCTCTTACTCGGTTGATATCCTTCATATTAACTTTGAACTTTGGAGTGAAAGTATTTAGTTTGTAAGGGCTTGCTTTGTTACAATTGATGGGAGAGTGCCTGAAAGCACTCACTAATAAATTGCAGAAAGCAAAGACATTTAAATATTTTGATGACCAAAAATAATTTAATACTCTTATCAGTGGGTTCGAATCCCACCTGAGGCAACTGCATTGTGTCCTTGGGAAAGACACTTCACCCCCATTGCCCATGTGGAGGCAAGGTGGCATTGTGTACTAAGGCATACTACATGTCGATGGTGCACCTGTCTTCAACCAATGATTACCGTGCTTGTGTGGAGTTAGTATGTTGGGGAGCTTCCTTCACTCGTAAAACTGTCATGGTCATGATTACCCATTGTGCAGAAATATGTGATCTTAAACATCAACAAATAAATAACAATTTAAATTTTGCCATTTTACATTTTCAACCAGATATGTTGACTTGAAAAAAATTTTCCAGGGAAATCGAAGTTGATTTTCAGGAAAACTGAAGTTTGAAATGGCATGTTTTTTAGAGAAAAGTTTGTGCACACAAAAATGCTGTATGCATCCAGTGAACTACCACTAAAACACCCTCAAAGAGAAGTCTTCTCCCTGCAGGTCATACAATAAGCTGTTCATGCTGTACACATATGTATTACCAAATCAAAATATGCTCTAAATATGCAAACAATTCATTTTGGAGTTATGTTGCTAATAGCAACTTGCTTCTTATTTTGGCTGGTTCTGTGTCCTGCTAGCTGCCTATTTAAATGTTATTCTGTTTACAATCATCGAAATGACAACACTACTAATGTTTTCCTAATCCGTCTCCCACCATCCAGCCTCCCCAATAAGAGAAGGAACAATTAAGAGAACTAGACTTTATGATTCTGGAGAATCATGGCTTTTCCCGTTGAGATTCCATGATTTTTCATGACCCCACAGTGTCTGATGAATTGTTTTTAACTGTTTCACTGAAGTTCCTTCATTGATGTTATGAGAAAGGTGAGTATAGTAGTCTCAAATGACTCAGTTTGATAAAAAAAATTGTTTAGGTAAAAACCATCCTTAACGGTGGAATGGGTTAATATCAATATCGTCGTCCGACAAGTTAATGTCCGACAAAAGGAGTTATGTTTGTTTGACACATACCCACTGAGTGCTGTGTCTATTTGAAAATGGTCCATTTTATCTCAAACGTATCCAAAATATTGATGTCTGGCATCTTGTAGAGGGTTAACAAAAGCTAACAGGAATATTTATTCATACAACTTGTAATTTTACACCAAAAGCTGCGAGTGGCCATTTTTACTTAAAATCTATGAGATGTTTTCAGAGAAATCCAGGGAGAACTTGAATTTTAAGCCTTTGATGGGTATGGTTGTTTATCCAGCCTATAATGAGTTACGGTTTGTTTTTTTGAATACGCTTATTACTTACAAAAATAATTCTTAGTGAATTCTACTTCCACTTATGTTGATTTCTCCTCTTAACTTTGGGTGTTACGGGTACGCAAACACAGCCCATTTTATCAAAATTTTGATGTCTGAGAATCTGCATAGGGTTAACAAATGCTTACTGGAATGTTTTGTACATGCAATTTGTAATGTCAAACTAAGATCTGAGAATGGCCAATTTTTCTTGAAAATCTATGTGAAGTTTTTAGAGAAATCCTCAGATAACATGAATTTTTAACCTTTTGAGAAGTATCTCTCTGTATCCAGCTCTAAACAGGTTAATGCTTGGTTTTATGAATACCTTCATTACTTACAAAAATGATCCTCGGGGATTTCTACTTCCAATGAAGGAGGTTATGTTTATCTCGCAGGTACACATTGGGTGCAATGGGTGCCCAAGAACAGCCCATTTTCTCAAAATTTCTCTGCTTTGCAGCCTCTGGAGAGTTAAACGCTTACCGGAATATTTTGTCCATGCAACTTGTAATGTAACTACAAGATCTGCAAATACTTACTAGATTTTTGGAGAAATCCACAGAAAATGGGAATTTTAAGCTTTTAAGTGGTACATCTCCTTAACCAGGCGAGAATGTGTTAAAACCCTATTTTTGAATACCCTTACTACTCACTCAAATTTTTCCCTATCAGTTTGGTGTCCAGTAAAAGAAGTTATGTTTCTCTGTGGCATTCCCATTTGTTGTTGTTGATGTCCAAAAACAGACTATTTTTTCAAAATGTTGACATTTAGCAGCCCTTGGGGGGTTAACAAATGCTTATCGGAATATTTTATCCATGCAACTGGTAATGTGACACCAAGACCTATCAATGGCCATTTTCTGTTGAAAACTTACAAGATGTTTGTAAAGAAATCCAGGGAAAACATGATTTTTTAAGCTTTTGATGGGTATCTCCATTAACCACCAGAAAAGGGATTAACGCTTGGGTTTTTGAATACCCTTATTACTTACAAAAATGGTCCTCAGTGAAATCCACTTCCAACAAAGGAGATTATGTGTATCTCCCGGGTATACGTTGCGTGCTGTGCGTGTCCAAAAACAGCCCATTTCAACAAAATTATGATGCTTGGCAACCTGTAGAGGGTACATAAACGCTCCTCGTAATATTTTGTTCATGCAACTTGTAATGTCACACAAAGACCTGCGAATAGTCAATTTTCTTGAAAACCTACAAGATGTTTTTAGAGAAATCTACAGAAAATGGGAATTTTAAGCTTTTAAGGGGTATCTCTTTTTATCCTTTCAAAAATGGGTTAATACTTCAACTTTTGAATACCCTTACTACTTACAAAAATGTTTCCTTATAAACTTTTCGCTCGATAAAAGGAGGTACTTTTCTTTGTGGCGTACCCACTGGGTGCTGTTGGTGTTCAAAAACAGCCCATTTTATCACAATTTTGACTTTTAGAAGCCCGTGGGGGTTGACAAATGCTCACCGGAGTATTTTGTCCATGCAACTTGCATTGTCACACCAGGACCTGTGAGTGGCCAATTTTCTTGAAAATCTACAATACTCGTTCAGAGAAATCCACAGAAAACATGAATTTTTTAGCTTTTGAGGGGTATTGCAGTTTAACCAGCCCAAAATGGGTTAACGCTTGGTTTTTAGCTCACCGAAGGGAGCTAAACTTATCACTTGCCGTCTGTCGTCCGTCATCATCCATCCTGCGCCGTGAACATTTTTCAAATGACTTCTCCTCTGAAACCGCTAGGTCGACTTGCTCGAAACTTGGTATGGATGTTCATTATCATATGTCAATTCAAGTTTGTTCAAATGAAATGGACATGCCCACTTGGGGGTCCATAGGGGGCATAACTCCGATAGCGCCCTATGTATATTAGAGAAATTACTAAAAAACCTTCTTCTCCCGTACAAGTGGGCAGAATCATTTGATATTTGGTATACAGCATTATGGGGTGGATCTGATTCAAGTTTGTTCAAATCGGCTCCCTGGATTCATATTTGGGCTCACTTTCGAAGCCCAAAATCGAACTTAGTGCATTTCAGGCAATTTTCTTAAAAAACTCTTCTTCTCCAGATCCAACAGGCAGAATCTTTTGATATTTGGTATGCAACATTGTGGGCTGGATCTGATTCAAGTTTGTTCAAATTGGCACCCTGGATTGATTTTTGGGCTCAGTATAGAAGCCCGAATTCGAACTTAGTGCATTTCAGGCAAATTTCTTAAAAAATCTTCTTCTCCAGATCCAGCAGGCAGAATCTTTTGATATCTGGTATGCAACATTGTGGGGTGGATCTGACTCAAGTTGTTCAAATCGACCCCCTGGGTTCATATTTGGGCTCAGTGTAGGAGCCCAAATTTGAACTTAGTGCATTTCAGGCAAATTTCATTAAAAATCTTCTTCTCAAGGTCCAGCAGGCAGAATCTTTTGATATTAGGTATGCAGCATGCTTAGGGGTGAGATTTAAGTTTGTTCAAGCCAAGTCCCTGTGTTCATATTTGGGCTCACCGTGGTAGCCCGAATTATAACTTAGTTCAGAATGAGGAATTTTCTTTAAAAATCTCCTTGTTCAGATCCAGCAGTCGGAATGTTTTGATATTTGGTATGAAGCATCCTTAGGGGGTGAGATTCAAGTTTATTCAAGCTATGTCCCTAGGTCCATATTTGGGCTCACCGTGGTAGCCCGAATGATAACTTAGTTCAAAATGAGGAATTTTCTTTAAAAATCTTCTTCAGATCCAGCAGTCATAATGTTTTGATATTTGCTATGCAGCATCCTTGGGAGGTGGGGGGGGGGGGAGATTCAATTTTGTTCAAGCCATGTCCCTAGGTCCATATTTCGGCTCACTGTGGAAGCTTAAATTGTAACTTAGTATGAAATGAGGAATTTTCTTAAAAAATCTTCTTCTTCAGATCCAGCAGTCGGAATGTTTTGGTATGTGGTGTGTAGCATCCTTAGGGGGGTGAGATTCAAGTTTGTTAAAGCCAAGTTCCTGGGTTCATATTTGGGCTCACTGTGGGAGCCTGAATGATAACTTAGTTCAAAATGAGGAATTTTCTTTAAAAATCTTCTTCTTCAGATCCAGCAGATATATGCTTTTGATATTTGGTATGCAGCATCCTTAAGGGGGTAAGATTCAAGTTTGTTCAAGCCATGTCCCTAGTGCCATAAAATTTGTCTCTCATGACTTCATTCCTTTGTGGTGTTGATGAACCATGTCTAACTGAATGTGACCCCAAATACTTCTTTGAACCACTTTGGCCGGTGAGCTATTAAGGCTCCTTGGGGCCTCTTGTTTGAATACCCTTATTACTTACAAAAATGATCCACGGTGAATCCCACTTCCAATAAATGAAGTTATGTTTATCTCCTGTGTATCGTCTGGGTGCTTTAGGAGCCTGAAAACAGCCCATTTTATCATAATTTCGATGTTTGTCAGCCTGTGGAGAGTTACCATATGCATCGCCTATTATCTCTTGTATATGAATGGTCGTGTCACACACAGGTCTAATAATGATGAATGTTTAAAAAAAATCTACAAGACGTGTTTCTAGAAAGTGTCTATAAATCCCAGTTTTGGCAGTTTTTTGCCAATTCTGACGAAATAAAGGTCAAATCAAAAATTAGGCTTTGGTACATTTATATTCCACAGGCCATAATTATGAAGGGATTTCATTGTAGCTTGGCAGGATGACTCCAAGTTTGTGGTTAAAAACACAGACAAACACCACCACCCCCTACCCCCCCCCCCCCCCCCCCCCCCCCCCAATTAGGCTTTTTTTTTTTTTTCTTCTTCTTTTCTCCAATATGCATTTTGAACTATTTACAGTCACTACATGCAGAACCTTTTTTTAAAGTTACGTAACCCCCCTCCCCTTCTGTTGGGGGCCAATTAGGCACTTTTTTTTTCTTTCATCAAAAATGCTAGTTTACAGTTTTGGTTAAAAACCCAGACAAACACCCCCCTCCCCTCCCCCCAATTAGGCATTTTTTTTTTTATTTCCTCCAATATGCATTTTGAACTATTTACAGTCACTACATGCGGAACCTTTTTTTTTTCTTTTGTCAAAAATGCTTTTCTACAGTTTTGGTTAAAGTTTGTGGTTAAAAATCCAGACAGAAATTATCACCCCAATTAGGCATTTTTTTTTCTTTCCTCCAATATGCATTTCGAACGACTTACAGTCACTACATGCGGAACCTTTTTTTAAACTCACGTAACATCCCCTCTCCTCCCTTTTTTTAAAGTAATGTAACCCCCCTCCCCTTCTGTTGGGGGCCAATTAGGCACTTTTTTTTCTTTCATCAAAAATGCTGGTTTACAGTTTTGGTTAAAAACCCAGACAAACACCCCCCCCCCCCCCCCCCCCCCCCCCTCCCCCCAATTAGGCATTATTTTTTTTTATTTCCTCCAATATGCATTTTGAACTATTTACAGTCACTACATGCAGAACCTTTTTTTTTTTCCTTTTGTCAAAAATGCTTTTCTACAGTTTTGGTTAAAGTTTGTGGTTAAAAATCCAGACAGAAATTATCACCCCAATTAGGCATTTTTTTTTTCTTTCCTCCAATATGCATTTCGAACGACTTACAGTCACTACATGCGGAACCTTTTTTTAAACTCACGTAACATCTCCTCTCCTCCCTGCCCCCCCCCCCCTCCCCCAGTTCTGGGAAAACAACCGAGGTAAAGGGTTTCTTTTGTCTTTTGTACCTCGGTAAGGCGAAACACGCAAACTCTTTTGTCTAGTTACCTCGTCAAGTTGGTAAGACAAACCCACACAAACACATCTTTGTCTACCCCACATACCGAGGTACCCCATTGTTTGTCCTTTGTGTGGACTAACGGTTTCTACCCTCGTTTTGCCGGTACAGTTCTGGGAAAACAACTGAGGTAAAGGGTTTCTTTTGTCCTTTGTACCTCGGTAAGGCGAAACACGCAAACTCTTTTGTCTAGTTACCTCGTCAAGTTGGTAAGACAAACGCACACACACACACACACACACACACACACACACACACACACACACACACACACACACACACACACACACACACACACACACAGAGTCTTGTTTTCCCAACATACCGAGGTACCCCATTGTCTGTCCTTTGTGTGGACTAACGGTTTCAACCTCGTTTTGCCGGTACAGTTCTGGGAAAACAACCGAGGTAAAGGGTTTCTTTTGTATTTTGTACCTCGGTAAGGTGAAACACGCAAACTCTTTTGTCTAGTTACCTCGTCAAGTTGGTAAGACAAACGCACACACACACACACACACACACACACGTCCCACTTAGGCAATTATGCCCAAAAATGCATTTTGAAGGATTGGGAGTTATTACATGCAAAACAAGAAAATTGACTCGTATAGCCCAACATTGCTTTACGTACTGCATCTTTAATCTTTAATCCTTTACCTAACACAAGTTGAAGCCAACAGTACAAATTATTTTTCTGAAACATCAGATTTTTTCATTTTTTATTTACTTCTAACCATGGTTTATTACTCCTTATTGGAACAAGTTCATCAGGTTTGTTCCTTTAATAGGTCATGAGGTATGTTTTGAAGTAAAGAAATGAAAAAAATAAAATTTGAATAGCAAATTTTGTATATGGCAGATTTGTTAGGTAAACTGTTAACAAAAAATGGATCCGACCATCTATGAGTGTTCAAAATTTCGTGAAAATCGGTTCGAAAATGGCTTCTGAATCATACGGACAAAATGTGTGGAATCCCCCCCCCCCCCCAAAAAAAAAAAAATACAATAAAATAAAATAAATAATCCGTAGAATAACAAGAGTCTTTTCCAGAGCGAAAAGCCTTAAAAGGATCATAAATTTGCTCTGGTACAAACACCATACATGTCATACATGTAAATATGAAACTCTCACATTTTATTATATTTTCATGCACTTCTTCTATAACCAAATTGCAGATGTGTTCACCAGCAGTAATTTGAAAGAAAGGGGAAATAAACAAATTCTGAATAATAATTAAACTCCACTAATGTTCAGACATTTCAGTTGTTCAACTTCAAAAAATTTCTTGTAGTTCTCCTACAATTGTGGCATGGCTGCAGAACTGCAGAAATAAGTTGAAGGAAATAATAATTAAAGAAAATCCTTAGCAGTATAAAAAAAACCTTACTTAACAGAAAACTTGTTGAAAATTGTAAACAGACACTTCCAAAAGAGGACTTTCAACTTAGTATTAAACTTAAGTTGTCATCAGTTCCCCAAACTGGGGTTGCTTCAGTGGTGCATATGAAAGAAAGAAGGGATTCCAAGAGATATTTTTATACCTCCTGCAACAAGTTGTTGGGGGTATACTGAAATCACCTTGTCTGTCTGTCCATCCAGCTGTCTGTCTGCCCATCCATCCATTTGTACATCCGTCTGTCTGTAGACATAATTTTTTTCTGAAGATTTTCTCAGATGTTTATGGACCAATCCGCTCGAAACTTGGTATAAATGTTCACCACCATGGGAACCTGTGCACCTATGATTATAGTTCCAGTTGGATTATTTTTGCCAAAATTATGCCCCTTTTCAAATTTAAATAGTGGGCCTAGAATTTTGTCCAGAAATTTTCTCAGACATTTATGGAGCGATTCCTTTGAAACTTGGTATGGATGTTCACTACCATGGGATCCTGTGGGACCTGCAATTATAGCTTCGATCAGACTTTTTTTTTGTCCGAGTTATTCCCCTTTTCATCTTAGAATGCCTGAATTGCCTAGAATTTTGTCCAGAGATTTTTGCAGATGTTATGGGTCGATTTCTTTGAAACTTGGTATTGATGTTCACAACCATGGGAACCTGTGCAGTGTGCACCTGTGATTATAGTTTCAATCAGACTTTTTTTGCTAGAGTTAATTGCCTTTTCGTCTTAGACTGCCTGAATTGCCTAGAATTTTGTCTGGACAATATTTTCTGAGATGTTTATGGGTCAATTCCTTTAAACTTGGTATGGATGTTCACAACCATGGGAACCTGTGCAGTGTGCATCTATGATTATAGTTTCAATCAGACTTTTTTGGCTATAGTTAATTGCCTTTTCGTCTTAGACTGCCTGAATTGCCTAGAATTTTATCTGGACATTTTCTCAGATGTTTTTGGGTCGATTCCTTTGAAACTTGGTATGGATGTTCTCTACCATGGAAACCTGTGCACCTGTGATTAGAGTTTTGATTGGCCGTTTTTTGCCAGAGGTATACCCTTTTTCATCTTAAAATGCCTGAATTTTGTTCAGAGTTTTTCTCGGATGTGTATCGGTTAGTTCCTTTGAAACTTGGTATGAATGTGCACTACAGTGGAAACCTGTACACCTGTGATTATAGTTTTGGTAGGACTTTTTTCCCAGAGTTATTCCCCTTTTCATCTTAGAATAATCATGGTGGCAGGGAGGTATGGACAGCCCCATCTGGGACAGTCACACCTCTAGTTATCACAGGAGAAGATCAATGGAATTTCCCCCGTATCTCCCAGCATTCAAAGTTAAAATGGTGGCACCTATCAGAAATGCGATTTTTATTCTGCATCTTCGATGTTCAGACACAGAATTTTTTCAATTCGAAATACAAAACTTGAGCACTTCAAACACAGAAGAAATAAAAATTAACTGGTTGAGTGCTAGAAGCCACTGTCAGGGCTTTCAAAAAATGTGGGTACCAGAGCAAAAGCCAACATTTTCCGTGCTCATGTTTCATTTTCAGTCAGACACACTTAATATTTTATTCATATAAATTTGTATTATTACAAATTATTGGAGAGTGCCTGTGGGCACTCTCCAATAATTTGTAACCAAACAAATTTCGATGGACAAATTCAGTCCACCAAAAATAATATAGCCCTCAACCAGTTAAAGAGGAATTCTCCGTTGAAAAACTCATTATTTTTTTTAAACCAAACACCAAAAGTAAATAGTTAACCTGTAAATGGGATTCAGCAAAATCCACCTTGCAATTAACTTGCCCTTAAAATTTTATCTGGTGTTTTTGTTTGTTCACAAAACACAGAATGTTACAACTAATTGGAGCAAGCTCATCAGTCTTATACTCAAATCTTATTTGGAGTTTTGCCACAGTGCTGGAAATTAACCACATTCAGGTTGACCCTTTACCTTATGAATTGGATGCATGCACCTCTTTAATTTACAAATTGAGCAGTTACAGAAAAAAAAAAATTTCAAAACTTTTCAACAAAATAATCTCATGTGACCTTCATTGGAACAACCTCCACAAGCTTGTTCCAATGAGGAGGGGTCACATGATATGGTTTTGTTGAATTTTTTTGTAAATTTAAAAAAAAAAATCAAATCAAAATAACAAATTTTGAAATTCTGTGTGTTGGGTAAAGGATTAATTGAATTTTCTTCTTGAAAGCATATTATTCACTGTCCAAGTAGGTACTCATTTATCAAGATTCTGCTGTCTCAGGAAAAGAGTTATGTAGTCCCAACACCTGAAAAGTTGAATATGATGCTCATGCTGATGAGTTGTTATGCAAGGACATGGCTAGACGAGGGTGAGAGCATGGTAGCTCAGTGGTTACAACATTGAACTTCAAGCCAAAAGGTTCAAGGATCGATCCCTGCTGGGGATAATTGCATTGTGCCCTTGAGCAAGGCACTTAATCCCGATTGCCCATGGGAGTGGGGGGTGGTGGTACTGAGGTATACTGCATGTTGATAGTGCACTTGTCTTCAACCAATGCCAATCCTGCTTGTGGGGAGTTAGTATGTTGGGGAGTCTGACAGTTGTTCGCTGCTGCTTGGTGATTCTGTCCAGGTACTCTTGAGTTCCTCTACTTGCAAAACTGTCTGACACGAGGTGACCCTGGCTGTCGAAATCATCTTTAAACCTCAATGAAAATGAAAAAAATGGCTAGAGGGTCTTGAATGGTGCAAATCATGGGGGGTGGGGGGGGCTGCTGATTAACCAACCTTAGGGTCCTGATTTTGGGGTCAATACCTCACATTTGCAAAGTACAGACAGAGAATTTCAATTGGATTATGAATCTGGCAGAATCCAGTTGAAATTCTCCAACCAACAATGCTCGCTCCACAGCCCCACAACACTGGAATCCTACCTGTCAAGAAAGAAATTCGAGAACCTTAAATCTATGTAACTATTTTCATATGTTTTTCAAAGCTGAGAATATCCAAATTTGTATGATTTGAGCCCACAACAATTTCCAAGTATTGAAGTTTTAGGTCCAAATGGAGGGGTTGTGGGTGCAGGTGAGACCCTCGGGCACGCACCCTGTCACGAAATACCTGATATTATGTTTACTTATTTTAGCTAGTGGTTTGGAGCAGTTACACCAGAAAGGATTCATACATCGAGACATTAAACCAGCAAATATTTTGAGAGGTCAAGCTGAAGATGGAAGGTGAGATACAATTGAATTTAGCTTCAACCTGGAAATTCCATTCTTATTTATTGATGATATTTAATATTCCTTGAAAAAATATTTTTAAATTTTGTTTTCCCTCCCTTAAGTTTAAATAATTCTGGTTTTCAAATGCATATGTGGGATATTGGAACATGTTATGATCAGAGATATTGTTGTTCATAACATTTCTGTGTCACTTATTTGACAGATCAGTTTACAAGATATCAGACTTTGGGTCATCAAGACATCTGGACACAGACTCTGGTTTTCATTCCTTAGCAGGAACAGAGGAATATTTAGTGAGTTTTGAAACAGTTTTATTTAGCCCTAAAAAAAGTTAAAAATCTTTTTCTCAGGCCCTCCCACATGTCCTTTTGGGTGCTACATGCTCTCTTTTTATAACCAATTCAAACTTAAAAAATGTACCCATGTTAACAAAATTGATAAATATGCCCCTTGAGTGCAACAAGACTGTAATGATTTAGCATTGCAAAGCCTTCTTGTACTCAAGGGATGAAATACATCACCACCCATGCTATTTCTGTAGGTTATGAGGCCTAAAACATAACACAAATAAGAACATGAACTTTTGATGGCTAAGAAATAATTACAAAAATAAAAAATAAAGTAAAAAAAACACCCATTCTCATGCAATTTTACGAAAAATGGCCTGAGAAACAGAAGATCTTCTTTGTGGGGCTTTTCCTTTGTGAAGATCTACTAGACTATTGATTGTGTGCTATTTAATTGAATGTTATGTAAGAATTTTTAGAGAAGATTTTGAAAGAAGAGTTTTATGCAGACATGTTTAGCTGATGAATTGCAAAATAGTGAGATTTCAAAACCAAAATAGTGAGTTTTTGATTTTTATATGACTCACGAGAGGAATATTTATTGAATTTAATAGAGAGATTTTATTAAAATGCCCAACTTCAGGCTCATTTAACAGAAATTTATTCTGAAAAATACTGAGTCACCCTCTAAAATATTGAGATTTAGCAAGGTTGGTTTTATGTTAGGCCATCAAACCATTTTGTTTCTCCAGCATCTCCCCCGTCAAAAGAATTCTGCACAAAAATGCTCCCTCATTAAAATTCTGCAAAAAAAAAAGAAGACCTGTTTCATTTTTAACAGGTCAAACTGTGCATTGACTAAATAAATCCAATTATTTTCAACTGTGATACTGTTTGATGTGTAATAAATATGATGGGTAAACCCATAAGTTACATTTTAACCCTTTTTTCAGCCAGGAACATTATATGTCATGATGTCATTAAATAGGATGGCTGTTCAGCAAATGTGTGGGGTAGACTAATCAATATTTTCAACTTGCAGCCTCAAGGCTACACATTGAAAATATTGATTGGTCTTCCCCAAATAATGAATATGGACTCTTCTGATTGCTGCCATTGAACTGGCATGGAAGATACCACTAGTGTTCAAAGTGTTATGTACTTTGGCAATTGTTTCTGGGCAAGTCTTTCTTGCCTATCTATGCAGCCAAGACTTACCTAGAAACAACTGAAAAAGCTGTAGGTTGTATTTATTATTTATTTATTGGTGTTTAAGGTCACATATTTATGCACAATGGCTAACCTTAACCATGACAGTTTTACGGGTGGAGGAAGCCGGAGTACCCGGAGAGAACCACCGAGCAACGGCGAGCAACTGTCAGCTCCCTAACATACCATACCAACTCCACACAAGCAGGGTTAGCATTGGTTGACAGGTGCACCATCGACGTGCAGTACGCCGTAGTACACAGCGTCACCGTGCCCCCCACGTGGGCAATGGGGGTGAAGTGTCTTGCCCAAGGACACAACGCGGTTGCCGCAGGTGGGATTCGAACCGAGGACCTCTCGGCAGCTGTAGGTTGTAGACTGTCAAAGAGTAACAAAAATGTTTTAAGAATCTCCAAGTCTTTTAAGAAATCCCTGTGAAAAGGAAACACCAATAAATGAATAAATAACTAGTTAAGAAAAGAAAAAAGTCACTCTCTTTCATCAGAAAACTGAGGAAAATTTACCAGAGAAATAAGATTATTTCTATTAGGCCACGCAAAATTAATTCATCGAATCCCAGGAAATTTTTTTTTTAAATCTATGAGAGAGGGTTTTATTTTTTCTTTTTATTTTTTTTCATTGAGCATTGAAAGACTTCGCTGTCTTTTTGCACACAAAGTATATAGAAAGTGGATAATTATGCGAATAAACCTCAAAAGCTGTTTTGCATCTGTCATTATGCTATGCAGATTTCAGTTACATACATCAAGCAAAATTGTAAAAAGTTTTGAACTTCCCGATTTTGTAATAATATTGGAAGACACTGCAAGGCAATAAAAAGGTCGAATGAGGGAGTTTAGTTTCAGTGAGGGATTGCCTGAGAATCAAATCATTTCTTTTTAGCTTCAGTAACCTTATTATAAGGATAGATATTGTATTGTTAACTGAAAATTGTATGAGGTTAAGGGTTAACCCTTTTGTCCATGTGCTTCTGAATACTACTACAGTGGTAGCTAAATGCACAAGTACCATTTGGCGTCTTCAAGTGCAAACTGTGAGCAAGTATGCATTCACACAGCATTTAGACGAGACAGGAGTCAGACAAGTAAACATTACTACTGATAACAATACAATTTATGTTTTCAGAACTAAATTTAATCCAATTTTCCAATTTATATTGGAATCTCTTGAAGAAAACCACACAAATATGGATGTTGGGTGAAAATTCTCTTTGAGCATTTTCATCAAACATCCACATTTGTATGATTGTTGAAAAATGTTAAAATGATGTTTTGGTTTTCAAGAATTAAGTAATCTAAATGTTATGGTAAAATCAGAATTTTGAGGGGAAGGTTTTGGAAGAGAAGTTAAAATTTGTTGTTATTGAAATCTTAGATGTTGTATTGTTTTCAGAAAATTGTGTGTGTTAATGAGTTAATCCTTTCATCTGTGTGCTTCTGAATGGTATAGTCCCACACATTAAGGAGGTAGCTTTGTGCACAAGTTCTAATGAGACTTTATATGTAGTAAACTACCCAGGAGTAAGCCTAGTTCACCAGTATTTAGACGAGGCCAGGCCTTTATATTCCCCCAAATTTGCCACGACAAAAATTAGGACAAATGCACCCAAATTAAAAGTTTGTGTTTAATAATTAGGCAAGTATTTCTTGAAACTGAATGACTAAGTATGGAAAAAAATCACACTATTCGCGAAATGTGGCTTGCGGCGATAAATTCAAAACATTTCAACCAAATTCAAACATGCCAACATGTTTATTTCCATACTATGCAAATTAAACCTGATTAAGTTCAAAGTATCTGTATCCATACTTATCAACTTATGTTATAAGGGGAGGCCAGTCACTGGCTCGATCATTCAGTGCCATTGGTTTTTCATACCATAACCCCTCTAGAAACAATTTGCACCATACAAATGTGCAATTGTATTGTTGCGGGCCGTATTATGGTATGGCAATATCTGTCCATCCGTCCATCTGTCTGTCTGGACACACAAATGACTACTTATGTGGCTATGAGTTAGTAAAACAGGATACTTATCTGATTAAGTCTGTTACATGGCTAGCCACGTAACAGAATCTCTTATTGAGGGTGGGGGGGGGGGGGGTGGGGGGGTGGGGGGTTGGATAAATGTGGAGTTGGGTTAGGGCATTCTGGGGTGGGGGTTTAGGGGTGCCGTGGGGGTCAGAATTATGTAGCTAGGGTTAAAGTTAGTTTAAGATTAGCTTAGGGTTAAGGGTGAATAGGGTTAGGGTCAGTAAAGGGTAGGGTTAGGGTTAGCTGACCCCCCCAGAAATTTTCCAACAGAAAACTTGTTTTATTATGTTGGACATGTGTTTTAGGTTAGCCACCTAACATGTCCATAAAATAGCCACATAAGTATCCATTTGTAAAAATATCTGTCTATCCATCCATCCATCTGTTAACTTTTGTTTATCCATGCAATAACTTGAAAACAATACATCCAACAGATACTGTTTCTTTATGGTTGATTAGTCATGACTAGAGGATGGTTCCTTTCGATAACCAACATTCTGGCATATCCAATATGGCCACCACAGCAGCCCTCTTGGATTTTCAGGAACTTATGATTGTCCACTCGATAACTGGAAAACTATAAATCCAACAGATACTGCATTTTTATGATTGATTAAGCATGACTAGAGGATGGTTCCTTTCGATAGCCAGCATTCGGGCATATCCAATATGGCTGCCATGGCAGCCATCTTGGATTTTCAGAGACTTTTGATTGTCCATGTGATAATCCAACAGATATTGTTTTTTATGATTGATTAGTCATGACTAGAGGATGGTTCCTTTCAATAACCAGCATCAATGTCCATCCATCCATCTGTCTGTCTGGCTGTCCGTTAACTTTTGTTTGTCCATGCAATAACTTGAAAACAATACACCCAACAGGTACTTTTTTTTATGGTTGATTAGTCATGACTAGAGGATGGTTCCTTTTTGTCTGTCGACTGTCGTACATCGTGAAGGTGGTGTTTGGGTCATTTTCTCCCAATCCACTGGCTGCAGTTCAGTGAAAATTCACATGAGTAGCGGTTATATAGGGGCATTTGGGTTTTTCTTCAAATTGGGTTTCTGCTCATATTGAGGAGGGGGGTGGGGCCAAAATGCACAAAATTTTTAAAAATCTTTTTCTAATGAACCAGCCATAGCAGAGACTTGATATTTGGTATGCAGCTTTCATTTGAGGTGTAGACTCAAGTTTGTTCAATAGAAGTTTGACGGGCAATATTTATTTGCCTTTGTTCAGGGAGGGGCAAGAATTTTCGCCAAGCCCACAACTTGTATTTTCCAAACCGAGAGGCAGATTTGAACCAAATTTGATATGAGGGCTTATTGGGTCATAAGTACTTAATTTATGCCCAAATTTGTTTTCCCATCGCCCCATAGGATCCGCAGGAGCTAAAAATAGAAAAAATGCCCATATCTCCAAAACTACACAGCGCTGAGAATTTTTATTTGGTGTGAATCTTCCTTAGGACCAACAGAATGGAATAGTAAAAAAAAAAATTGCTATCAGTTTTATCATGGAGTACTTTTTGGGACTTTGAAAAAGTGCTGAGTCAGCATTTTTTAACACTGTGGGTAATGGGAAAAACATTTAAGACAACTTTTCTCCCAAACCACTGCTCCAAAAGCTTTCAAATTCACATATAACATCTTTGGAAGATTGTTTCATAAGTTTATTGAAATCAATTTGTTGGGTCCATATTTGGGCTGTCTATGGGAGCCCAAATGTTTAAATTAGTGCAGTATGAGGAATATTCTTTAAAAATCTTCTTCAGATCTACCAATAGGAATCTTTTTATATTTGGTATGCAGCATGCTTAGGGCGTTGAGATTCAAGTTTGTTCAAGCAAATCCCTGGTTCATATTTAGGCTGAAAATTTGGAGTCCTAGTCTGGACTTAAGAATTTTGGACCAAAATCCAGAAATTAGTTTCTTAGTTTTTTATGTGTTTTGGTAAATTTTAAGACAAATTTTTTTTTTTTTTTTACACCGAAAATTTGGGGTCTTAAGACTTCTTTAAGAAGAAGAGAAAAAAATTTTAGTCTGAAAATATTTTGTTTGGGACTTCGAAAATTTCTGAACAAAAATAAAAAAAAATCTGTTTATGCATTTATCTCAATTTTGGGATGTAAAAGTGCAGGAATTGAAAATAGAAGGAAAATCTTGTGTATTGTGTGGGCATAATCGCTTCATCTAGTTGGTATATGCTTTTCTTAGAATGTGCACATGCAGCTTATTCAAGTCAAGTCCCTGGTTTGATATTTAGACTACCATGTCAGGTAAGTGCCCTAAGGTCCCCTGGGGCCTCTATTTTATAGATTGTCTAGCTTTTCATTGGGGGGTTGATTAAGTTATGCAGGTCATGGAACAATCATGTCCTCAGAGTACACTTCTTCAGTGACCTGTTTTCTGCTTTCAAAGTTTTTTACACCAATAACAAAGTGCAGAAATGAACTCCAAAGATTAATTATTAGACCAATTTATTTTTTGCAGCGCTGGTTGTTTCGTCGTAAGGACATGGAAACATCGGCTTCCGTAATGTTGCGCAGTTAGACCCATTAATTGTATCGTAATTTGGAAGCCACTCCAGTCAATGAATTTAGTTAAAAACCACATTTTTAGCTCAACTTTGGCAAAGCTAAATTTGAGCTTATGCCATGGCCAGTCATCCGTCTGGGTGTCTGTCCATCTGTCCGTCAACAATTCAATACGGCTCGGGCTAGAGGCCGTATTTATGAACCGATCTTTACAAAACTTCTTGTACCTTTGTTATGACTGTGGGACGAGAACAAGTGTTTTTGGGTCCGATCTGAAATAAAGTTGGCTGCTGGCAGACATTTTGTACAAACTTAGGTGCAATCAGATTTTTGCACAGAACTTCTGTATGAAAGCGCTGATTTGAATAATTTTTTGTATGAATGTTTAGTACCATGGAATACATCACATATAATACAGGTTTTTTTCTCGTGCAGAAATTATACAAATTAGATGAACTTTGATTTATTTAGTGCTACTTATACACTGTAAGTACACATGTCAATACGGCTCGGGCTAGAGGCTGTATTTATGAACTGATCTTCACGAAACTTCTTGGGTACCTTTGTTATCATCTTGGGATGAGAACGAGTGTTTCTGAGTGCGGTCCAAAATTCAAGATGACTGCCAGTGGCCATTCTGTACCGAAATTAGGTCCAATCAGTTTTTTGTCACAACTTCCTTACAGCTCGTATTTATGAACTGATCTTCACGAAACTTCTTGGGTACCTTTGTTTTCACCTTGGGACAGAAATGAGTATGTTTTGGGGTGCCTTTGTTGTCACTGTGCTATGAGAACAAATATTTTGGTGTTCAGTCTGACCCACTCTGGGACTCAAAGATTTCTTTTCTAGTTTAGCATCTGACTGTCACTGTGGAGTAAGTAAATGTTATGTCGCGACAGGTGATATTTACAATACTTTACCTATACATTTTTTACAGGCTACAGTCAGTATTTATGTACAGACCGTTACAATACTTTATATGTACCTTTGTTATCAGGTCTTTACCTCATTGTAGAATTTATTGCTTAGTTTAGCATCTGACATTGCATACCCGACTAGTCAATTGTCGACTACAACCCAGCGACTAGTCGGTTCGTAAAAATCCAAATGGCATTAATCGTTTCAACACTAGTATCAGGAGATCAGATGAGATTCATTCCTGCAATATTCAGATTGCTTCACAGCAAGCCAAATAATGCTGGAATGGACCTTCTTTGCCTGATAGAATGAGATCCATTAGGGTTGTCAAGAGTAGTAGATTAATTGACTTAACTGTTGTCTAATACCGTTATCAATGGTTATGTTTATTATGCCCCCGACTTGAAAAGTTGAGGGGGTATATAGTGTAGAGCTGGGCGATATACCGTTTTTTAGCTCAACTTGACAAAGTCAAGCTGAGCTATTGCCATCACTTCTCGTCCGTCGGCGTACGTACGTACGTACGTTAGTACGTTAGTACGTACGTCCACAATTTCCTTTGGCACACCTCACAGGTCGCATTTATGATCAGATGACTTTGAAACTTGGCATGCTTGTTTGGGGTTACCTCTAGATGGGAGCTATCGATTTTCTTCAATTTCCGTCAAAAAATGTTGCCGCGGCCAACGTTCTTAGAACTTAGTTTAGTCAAACCACAATATTTCCCTTTGGCACACCCTACAGGGCACATTTATGATTTGATTGCTTTGAAACCTGGTATGCTTATTTAGGGTGACCGCTAGATGGGAGCTATCGATTTTCTTCAATTTCCGGCAAAAAATGTTGCCACGGCCAACGTTTGTAGAACTTAGTTTAGTCAGACCTCAATATTTCCCTTTGGCACACCCTACAGGGCACATTTATGATCAGATTGCTTTGAAACCTGGTATGCTTGTTTGGGGAGACCTCTAGATGGGTGCTATCGATTTTCTTCAATTTCTGTCAAAAAATGTTGCCGCGGCCAACATTCTTAGAACTTAGTTTAGTCAGAAGACTCAATATTTCCCTTTGGCACACCCCACAGGGTACATTTATGATCGGATTGCTTTGAAATCTGACATGCTTGTTTGGGGTGACCTCTAGATGGGAGCTATCGATTTTCTTCAATTTCCGTCAAAAAATGGTGCCGCGGCCAACGTTCTTAGAACTTAGTTTAGTCAAACCACAATATTTCCCTTTGGCACACCCTACAGGGCACATTTATGATTTGATAGCTTTGAAACCTGGTATGCTTATTTAGGGTGACCTCTAGATGGGAGCTATCGATTTTCTTCAATTTCTGGCAAAAAATGTTGCCACGGCCAACGTTCGTAGAACTTAGTTTAGTCAGACCTCAATATTTCCCTTTGGCACACCCTACAGGGCACATTTATGATCAGATTGCTTTGAAACCTGGTATGCTTGTTTGGGGAGACCTCTAGATGGGTGCTATCGATTTTCTTCAATTTCTGTCAAAAAATATTGCCGCGCCCAACGTTCTTAGAACTTAGTTTAGTCAGAAGACTCAATATTTCCCTTTGGCACACCCTACAGGGTACATTTATGATCGGATTGCTTTGAAACCTGGCATGCTTGTTTGGGGTGACCTCTAGATGGGAGCTATCGATTTTCTTCAATTTCCGTCAAAAAATGGTGCCGCGGCCAACATTCTTAGAACTTAGTTTAGTCAAACCACAATATTTCCCTTTGGCACACCCTACAGGGCACATTTATGATTTGATTGCTTTGAAACCTGGTATGCATATTTAGGGTGACCTCTAGATGGGAGCTATCGAGTTTCTTCAATTTTCGGCAAAAATGTTGCTACGGCCAACGTTCGTAGAACTTAGTTTAGTCAGACCTCAATATTTTCCTTACTACACCCTACAGGGCCCATTTATGATAGATTGATTTGAAACCTGGTATGCTTGTTTGGGGAGACCTCTAGATGGGAGCTATCGATTTTCTGCAATTTCTGTCAAAAAATGTTGCCGCGGCCAACGCTCTTAGAACTTAGTTTAGTCAGAAGACTACATTTATGATTTGATTGTTTTGAAACCCGGTATGCTTGTTTGGGGAGACCTCTAGATGGGAGCTATCGATTTTCTTTAATTTCCGTCAAAAAATGTTGCCGCGGCCAACGTTCTTGGAACTTAGTTTAGTCAGAAGACTCAATATTTCCTTTGGCACACCCTACAGGGCACATTTATGATTGGATTGCTTTGAAACCTTTCATGCTTGTTTGGGGTGACCTCTAGATGGGAGCTATCGATTTTCTTCAATTTCCATCAAAAAATGTTGTCGCAGCCAACATTCTTAGAACTTAGTTTAGTCAGACCACAATATTTCCCTTTGGCTCACCCTACAGGGCACATTTATGATTAGATTGCTTTGAAACCTGGTATGCTTATTTACGGTGACCTCTAGATGGGAGCTATTGATTTTCTTCCATTTCCGTCAAAAAATGTTGCCACGGCCAACGTTCTTAGAATTTAGTCTAGTCAGACCACAATATTTCCCTTTTATACACCCTACAGGGCACATTTAGGATCGGATTGCTTTGAAACCTGGCATGCTTGTTTGGGGAGGCCTCTAGATGGGAGCTATCGATTTTCTTCGGTTTCTGTCAAAAAATGTTGCCACTGAAAAAATGACATTGGTACCAATGATCTTCAATTTTGCCATTTCATTTATAACTTACCAAGTTCAAGTTTGTCAAGTTGAGCTACAGTGTCATTGACACTTTCATTTGATAATGGCGATATTAAAATCAAAACCGGTTTCAATATCGAGGCCTCTACAAAATATCGAAATACTGGTATGATAAATGGAGGCCACGGTTCCCATGATATACTAGATATAACAGTAATTTCCCCAAAAGCTGGCTGTTAGATTTCTTCTATATCACCTGTCGTGACATAACATTTACTTACTCCACAGTGTCCGTATAGTAAACGATTAACGTCCATTGAATGTTACATATTTGGAAGTATTGCTGAAGTGTTGTGGTAGATATGCATGTGGACCATGGTGATGTGGTCCGAGTTGAACCAGCTCTAGTTCAGCTCTCTGAACGTTGCGGCTACCCCACTAGTCAAGTGGGACAGCCACAACGTTCGGAGAGCTGAACTTAACCAGCTCTTGCTATTGGGCATTGGCACTCAGCAGACAGCAGTAAACTGTGTTGTTAGATTTTCATGCAGACACAGGTACAGTACCATAACGACTGTTAGTTCAGCTATCCGAACTTTGTGGTGGCTCCGTAGTTGGCAGCCACAACGTTTGATAGCTGAAATAGTGTTTTTTACCCTCATTGTTGTTCGTTTATGTAGATTATCCTATATGAAATACACTGAAAATAATATCACAATATTTTCAGAAAATATCATGATTTGTTTTTTCCCCAATATCACCCAGCTCTAATATAGTGGAAACCTCCATCCGTTCATCCATCCATCAGTTTGCACCAACATTTTCCCTTGTATCTCAGCCACTGCTACTCCGATTTGAATGATATTTCATGTTGTGATAGAGCAGCATGTGGGAACTATGCCTGTCTAGCATGAGTTTCTTCCACATATTTTGTCCAGAGTTATGGCCCTTTTTCACTCTTTCGATTTAGAAACTTTTTGGCAGGTCGGGGGATTGGCACATGCTTTGCATTGCCCTTCTTACTTTGCAGAGTCATCAATTAATTTGTAAGACAGGGTAAGTGTCATTATCCTGTGAATTGAAACACAGTTAATGCTGAAGAATGGAAAAAAGAAATATTGCCAGGGTTGACTATCCTGACACCATTATGAATTAAATACGTAGTTAGATAAAATGCTGTGACAACAGTATAGAATAAGGTTTGATAGCCAGATGTCATGTTATGAGACCTTTGATTTTTGGTGAATGATGTTTGTCCAGCACTTGAAATGTTCACCTGATGCCAACTGTCAGAATTTGAGCATCAACAGCAGGGCTTTAGATTACCCCAATTTCACATCGTTTACATGTGCCCCCAAACTAGAGAAGGTGTGAAGACATCAAGAAAAATATGTAAATTTTCTGTGCCTCAACTACATTGGAGACTAACTTCCATCATAATATGACCATAGAAACACAAAGAAAGGCATGACAATAAAGCATAACAGGATAAGGCTGTTATTTTTGGTTTTAATATGCCCAAATTAGGGCAAAATGGTGTCCCCAAAATAAATGAATTTAAAGGCCTGTCAACAGGTCAAAATAAATACACCTGTTACATGTGACAGATCAGTGAGTAGTCAGTGAATGATTTGATTCTGAAATCAAAGCATCAAGATTATGGAAAAGTTTATCTGAAATTTTTGATTGAAAGTAATCAAACCAACTGACATTAGGATAGAAATATCACATGCATCAATTTCTGTTTACACTCTCAGGCATATCAGGGGAGCTAAAACTAGACAGGTCAGCACATGCAAATTAATAAATTTCTTCGCAAATGTCAGTGGCTTTCACCATAGGAAGCTGTTTCTGGTTAGTGAAACATAATCCCCAACACTGACAATATAAAGCAAAATGTAAGATTTGTTAATTAACTCTTAACCCGCTGAGTATTTTCAACATATTTTTCATCATATCTGGTCATGGCTGCTATTAAGCAGCCATGTCTAGATTTGATGAAAATTCCATCTAAATTTAACTCACAAAATCCTTAATGAAAAAACCTTATTCATTCAATTTACTAGGGGAAAATTGAATTATATATGCCCAAATTATACCTATTTTAGTGGCAAGAGAAATTCTGTCTTGGCATGAATATCCGCCAGCAGCATGCAAGGAGTTAATGTTATTGTCTCCATGTCACCATGTAATCGTGTTAAAATTAACAATTTTCAGAATGTGTTTTCTCTCCCGTGAACATATAACCAATACCATTCAGTGGGGGTTCAACTCTGAATATTTTGATATTTCATCTTTATGTTATATTGAGTTCTTAAGGACAATTAATCGACTAACCATAGACTGCAACAAATGATTAGTTGATTCCGAGAACTGATAGTCATGGTAGCTCTATGGTACATCCATTATTTGACTGAATATTGTTGTTATATGAAAATAGGATATATTGAGCACAAATTTTGTCAGCTGATTTGTTTGTGTGACTATTGTATTTGTTCAGGGGAGCTTTCTTGTTTTTTCTCCAGAAACTCTTTGCAAAAACCTTGAGTTTCTGACCTCCAGCTCCTTGAAAACCTTTCAAAATATACTATAAAGTGCCTGGACAGGGTTCCCATGCATCTTGAAAATCAGTGAATTTTTAAGAGAAAATTCCAGTGGTGAAAATCAGTGAATTTCTGATTAATTTCAAAATATCTTTAAAACTCGTTGAATTTGATCCATTTTGTCTTCTGTAGTTTTGTATAATCTGAGTGGAGTATGGGACATTCAGTATTGGGTGCAGTGGAGGTCAATTTTAATCAGTCAGTACATTTGAACAATAGCACATGGGTTATTTGCATATTGTTAGGTGAATTACTGCTCATCTGTGCTGATATAACATGGAAATCATGCAATTAAAATGAGTGATATTGGGCAATGTGTTTGCTATGAGCCAGTCTTAAAAATTGTTTGTGCAAGCTTGGAAAACTGATGAACTGCATTGTGTATTACATTCTATTTATTACTTTCCAAAGTGTGATTTACTGGGATTTCCCAGTAACGATAACTTAACAAGTGAATTATGCAATCAACAATTGGGTCATGTATCCGTGCGCCCAAATGAAGATGCTTTGAGGTGGGTGTAATGGGGACTTCATTGTTTTTTTCGTTTTTTAACCCTTTACCTAACATAAAAGGCAGACGACACTTGCCAAAAAATTCTTGAATAACTGTTAGTTTCATTTTTTGTCTCAAAAACATAGGTTATGAGCTCAATGAGCTTGTTCCAATGAGGGGTCATAACCTATGTTTTAGAGACAAAAAATGAAAATTAATTGGCGATTTTTTAGAATAGCACTGGCCGGTTTTGGCCTTTACGTCTCATGAATTATTTCACAAACCAGTCCAGTCGAGTGATTACTCTCTTTTTAATCTTGCCACTTTTCATAATGTCCTGCAAGTTTCAAGATTCTTTGAGTGAAACTTTCAAATTGTTGCAGGAGGTAAACAATATTGCAGTCAGTGCAAATTATGTAAAAAGAACTTCAGCATCAAAGGTATGGGTGTTGGTGTATTTAAATCACATGAAAAAATGCAAAGCACATGAATTACTCAAAAAAGACAGTCCGGTAGCTAGCTCATTCAGGTCAACCCGGACCGCGAGCGAGAGAGGCCCCTCTCTCTTACAGCAACATCTGGGGCCAGGTGTTGTGCATAACATTCGTCAGATGGAGCATATGTCCACTCCTCCTGCTCGAGATGCTCCGTCGCATAGACAGCCGGGGTCAGCTAGTCTGTTGGCTTCCTCTTCCACACGCCAGCACACACGACCGCACCTTGGCTTCGTGACCTCAGATATCCAGCCTGCTTCACCGACAAAGGACTCCATGTTGTCTAGGTCACTCCATCCAGTAGCCAAGGACACGAGGCCTCACCAGTCGGGCCAGTTAAGATGCTTTATCATACGCAGATCACCTTACCAGAGGGTTAGCGCAACGTCTCGATGGTAAAGAATTCCAGGATGTTCAAACTTTCTTGAGAGTTCTTTCTGGGGCAATCGCATTTTCCACGTATAACTCCGCCCTTTCAGCGGCAAATTTGGAGTTAGAAGTGATGCTGCCCTGGCTTCATCCACTAGGGTGGATTCTAAGGTGAAAAACTGTCTCCTCGAGTCATACCAGTTTCAGGAGAATTTCTCTTTGATGGTAAGCTTTCATTAATCTATGATCAGATTACCAAGAAAGCTTCAGATTCTCGGCTCTTTAAGTCTAAGAAACCGGACTCAGCAGAGAGGAGTAAGTCAGGAACTTCTGGAACGAGTTTGTCCAAGGGAAGCTCCTATAGAGGACCTAAAAAATCCTCTAGCTCTTACTCCAGAGACCGTCAGAGTAGCGACTCAGGTAGGGGATGTAATGCTGGCTGAGACAACCGGTCAGATGCCCCTGACTGGTCGAGGTGCTGGACGGGGAGGACGTAGTTTCTCCTCCCCCAAGCCTCGCAGGTCCAGGAGGTGAAGGTCAGAACCTCTATTGCACTCCAGTGGGTGGAAGGCTGTCAAGATTTTTAACCAATTGGTTGTCAATTACGAACGACCGATGGGTACAGGAGGTTATTTCGGAAGGTCTAAAACTGTCCGTCAAGGAAAAACCTCTGTTAACACAAAGTCCACGATGGACTCAGCTTCCGTCCAACCTTCAGAAGAGAGATTCGCTTCTATCAGAGGTGCAATCTCTTCTGGAGAAGAATGCAATAGAGGTCGTAGAAAACCAGGAATCTTCTGGTTTTTACAGTCACCTGTTCCTGGTACAAAAACCAGACGGCTTGTTCCGTCCAATTATAGATCTAAGCTGGATAAACAAGCTGATCATGGCTCCAAAGTTTTATATGGAGACCATTTGATCGGTGAGAGCGAACAATTATGCTGCAAGCATAGATCTCAAGGATGCGTACTTTCACATCATGGTTCATCCAACATTCAGAAAGTACTTTCGCTTCGCCATCCTAGGAGTCGTTTATCAGTTCCGAGCAATGTGCTTCGGACTGAATCTAGCACCCTGGGCTTTCACTCGAATAATGAACTCGGTAATGACTCATTTCTGAGCTCATTCGTCTGTGGTAATGTCGGCCTACTTGGACGACATTCTTCAGAGATACGGCAACAGATTAACTCTTTAGAACGATGTTCAGAGTCTGTTTCAATTGCTCTGATGTCTCGGTTTCATAGTAAACGAAAAGAAGTCTGATCTAGTTCTGTCCAAGTCATTCATTCACTTGGGAATGAGCTTCAAGATGCACAACATTCGGGTTCATCTTCTGTTACCCAGAGCGAAATTAGTCAATTGTTATGCTCGCTTTTGTCTACACTCAGATGTAGTAACAGCAAGAGAATTCATGCGACTGATAGGTTTGTGCGGAGCTGCCGTGGACCTTATTCCTATGGGGCGCTTATTCCAGTAAGGGGGTCATAAGCAATGTTTTAGAGGCAAAAAATTATTTTTTTTCAGTTATTAGGTGAAATATTTTGCAATTTGTCATTTATAATATTAGGCAAAGGATTCATGTAGTGCTTGGAGAGAGATTTGAGAGTAATCTTCAGAGGAGATGTATTTGGTGCAAATATACTTGTTTCTTGAGACTTATAGAATAGTAAACTATAACTTTTGTTAGATTTAATTTTTACTGATAACATATGTTATTTTTTTTAGCATCCAGCTGTTTATCATAAGGCATTTTTCAACAGACATGACAACACCAGCTTTGGTGCATGGGTTGACATGTGGAGTCTTGGAATCACTTTTTATCAGGCAGCAACTGGAAGTATACCATTCCAACCTTATGGAGGAGTTAGATCAAACAGAATAGAAATGTGAGTGATTGATGAAATGTTTTGTAGAGTTTGCACACAATGTGATATCGTAACTCAACCACGGAATGGTTAGTTAATTAGGGCAAATTTACCTCAGCAAAAAAAAATTGCCAAAACTGAATATTTTGCTTTGGTTAATAGCCTACTAGTTCAGTGATGAAATATATTATATGAGTGGTGCGGTCTGGGGGGGTGGTGGGGTAGGGGGGGCGGCAGGGAGCATGAGACTTAGAATGGGGCCATCTTATTGTTTGCTGCGGGCCCAAGAGATAAGTGTTCTAAACAGAAGGTAATAGAGGCTAATAGTGGATTCTATGAATGTGGGTACATTATAAGTTATCTCAGATAATGTTTTTAAAGCATTTGAACCGTGTGAAACGCAATAGAAACATAGTGGAAACAAATTTGTGGATGCATTTCTCATTGGCCCAAATTCGTGAATAATTGTTTTGTTTTTACAATTGCAGAAGATAACAGATAGAGTTACATCCCTTGGGTCATTAAGGAAATGAGTGAACAGTATTTTGTTGTTCTTTGCTCTTATTTTATTTTTCTCAAGTTTTTTTCATTTAATTACTCAACTATTTTATTTATAACAGCAAGGTATCATCGAATTGTCAGAAATCTGATGGTATTTGTGACTATTTTCAGGTTTTTTGGATCAATTTTTATATCAAGGTGTGCAAAAGCAGAAAGCTTTCATTTAAACCATATACCCCCGATGTTTCGCTTATTCCCTCTGGATGTTGCACGTGCTCATGTACCTTAGATGTTGGGTGCTCCCTGGCTATTTCTCCAAGCCATTCTGACCACTCAAAATACAGAATTTATCGGGATTTAGGGACAGTGTTTTTTAATCTTTCTGAATTTGTTGAAATGATTTTCCTGACACCTCAGATGATATAGTGTCATTTAATTATTTCTATCATTCAAAAGTATTGTATCAACAGGAATAACATCTAACCGTACTGACCTGGAAATAGGCCCAGGGGGTGCATGAAGTAAAAGAGGGCAAAAGTATATTGATGGGCTTATTTTTTAGAGGTCAAGCCTGCAGGAGAATTTGGACACAAAGTTGACATAAAATTAAGTGACTTGGTCAATCCCATAACAAAGGTGCATCAAGTCTTTACCTTATGAAATGTCTGTCTGCGAAATTTGCAAATTGAACAGTTGACAAAAGAAAAACAATTTTAACAAAACCATTATCATGTGGCCCCCTCATTGGAATGAGCTTGTCTTGCTTGTTCCAATGAGGGCGTCACATGATATGGTTTTATTTAAATGTTTTTTAAACATTTGAAAAAGAAATGATTAAAATAACAAATTGTTCTGTCATGTGGGTTGTGTAAGGGGTTCTTTTTTGTTATAACATCTTACATGTACCAGCATGGATGTTTCGATGTCATTACAAAATCAGGGATGGGACTTATTTACAAGGAGGGGACTCTGAAACTAAAATCTGAAAAGTTAGTAGGTGGTCTTATTTTTGATTATGGGCTAACACATGGGTCAGTGTGGAATATGTGTGATGTATTTGTCTGTCCAAACCATTTATGAAGGCATGCTTTTAACTACTAGTACTACAGAGCACAAAGAAAAAACCCTCAAAACTTTTATACTTGTACTAACCTGAGTATTTGGCAGAATAATCCAATAAAATATGATTCATCACATAATCACCATCAAATAGATCATTACAAAAAATTTATCCCATAAATGGCCGTTTATTCAAACAATAAAAGCCTTGTATAAATTTTTGCTTTATTCACCTAGCAGGGTGATAAATTTTCCCCATAGGTTTAACACTGAAAGACTTTATTCCTATAGTAGAGACAGAATTGTTGACCTCTGTCTTCTACCGCATTTGTGTAGTATAATTACCAGTTCACTTGTTGTTTTCTTTAAACCTTTTTGAAAGTATTACACAATGCCAGTAGAAAACACTACACATTGTTTATTTAATAAAGTATTTTGCAAGTTTAGCTCATGTTTGTAGGGGAATTATTTTTAGACAGAAAAATATCACTGTGCCTTTTTTATTTTTGGTAATAATGCTTGTCATCGAATTGGCCCTATGTTCTCCTCACTTCTCGCTGTGTTTTGAAGTGAGTAACATCATGATTTTGCCGTGACTGCCCTGTAATTGATTTATTGGATAAACAAAATAAACATACAGTATTTTCAAGTAAAAACATTATTCTCGTAGAATTAAGAATGAAACTGACTCCAATTCCTCTTCCAATTGTATGGAAGAGGAATTGGGAGTACATTAAATCATTGCAACGGAATCTGGCATACTTTAGTATGCATTCAGATTTTTTTTGCAACTTTTTACATTTTGTCTAGAAACACAAAATGCAGGTCAAGTTCACATTTGACCTTCTTTGCATTCTCTGTTCTAGAATCATTCCCTTTGACATGATGAAAATAACACATCACATGGTTTCCAGATGGTAACCTGAGTAGTATGCATTCAGTTATTTTTAAAAAATTTTCACATGTCTAGAAGGACAAAATACAGGTCAAGTTCTTATTCATTCTTGAGTTATTTACCTTGATTTAATGAAAAATAATACATTTTATGGTTTATGGATGGTAATTGGAGTATGCATCTAGATATTTTAGCCCCACCAGACAAAATGTCAGCCAAGCTTTTCCGATGCTAAGTTGTCTGTGCATCTGTCTGTCCATTAGTCCATCTGTCTGTCATCAACATTTGTTTGTCCGGGCCATAATTTCTCAACCACTGAATATTTTTTAATGAAACTTTATAACAAAATGTAATATCAAAAGACAGTGTATGTCACAAATTATAATATGGTATGTGCACCTCAAGGTCAAGGTCACAGGCCCTATGATAAGGTGAAACTTTGACATTAGTTTGTCCGGGCCATAATTATACTCCCACAAAACAAAGTTTTGGGGGTATATAGGAGTCAACTTGTCGGTCGGTCTGTCGTCGTTGCACGTGTAAACTTGTGGAGCGAACTACTTCCACAGTTTCAGCTGAATTTTCATGAAAATTCACAAAAATGATCAACATGATGAGCAGTGCATGACATAATTTTTTTTCCGATCGGATTCAAGATGGCCAACTGGTGGCCATATTGGATTTTTCTTTTTACTTAGAAAAATTGAATGCCCCTTTTCATTCACCCACAGTAGGCAGTATGCCACGGTGGGGGTATAGTTAGTGATAGACCATCTCTAGTTTCTTAACCACTGAATATGTTTTAATGAAACTTTATAACAATATGTAATATCAAAAGACATAGTGTCGCAAATTATAATATGGTATGTGCCCCTCATGGTAAGGTGACACTTAGAAAAAGTTTGACATTTGTTTGTCGGGGTCATAATTTCTGAACCATTGAACATAAGCTCTGCCTGACAGGATGTCAGTGGAACTTTTCTAATGCTAAGTTGTCCATTGTCCATCCATCCATCTGTCTGCCCATCCATTGTCTATCCGTCTGTTGTCAACATTTTGTTTGTCTGGTCCATGTAATTTGATCTCATCGGCATTTCTTGTTCATACTTGGTACAGTTCTTAATCATGACTCATAGGTGTGTCACAACATTGATCCAAGGTCATATCATCGAGTTCACAGACAGCAAAAATTGGATATTGTAATACAGCCCTTGTTCGGTCTATATAACTTGGTGTGATTGACAGATCTCATTCATAGTTGGTACAATTATTACTCATGACTCAAAGGTGTGTCATGACTTTGATCCAGATCATATCAAGGTCAAGGTCCCAGGCAGCAAAACTTTCATATTGTTATTGTTATACAGCCCTTGTCTGGTTCCTATAACTTTTTATGATTGACAGATTTTATTTGTAGTTGGTAATTGGAATTGCGTAACAGAATTTGTTCATACTTCACACAGTTGTTAACAATAACCAAACCTTGTGTCATGTCCTTGACTCATTGTCATATCATGAAGGTTAAGGTCACAAGCAGTAACACTTTGATTCTTGTCTTGTATTTAGCTTCCTCTAAATGCAGTAACCCTTGGCAGAGCTGTCTAGACAGAGACACTTCTTATTTTTAAACTTTCACAGCTGTATTAAATGGCAAAATACAGTTCAAGGGCCATATTCACATTCTCTTTTCTAGAGTTTTTCCCCTTGACTTAGTGAGAAATGATGCATTTTATGGTTTCCGATGGTAACTTGAGTATGCATTGGGATATTTTTAGAATTTTATGAAAAAAGAGGGGTATTGATTTAAAATTAGCGTTGAAGGATTTCAAGTAATTTTATAACCCCCCACCACTCCCACCCTTTTACCTTTTTGGCTTGAGGGTACAGAATGGAGAGGGGTCCACTGGGCAAATTCTTTTTTTTTTGCATTAAAATTAGTTTTGAAGGATTTTGGGTAAGGTTATGCACACATAGAGAAAAACTCCCCCAATTTACCAGGGGGTGGGGTGGAGGTGCATTTTGGAGATGGGGTCCATTGTGTGAATTTTTTTTAAGCTAAACTTTTTGAAAGATTTCGGTTAAATTTCCTGATTAGGGTGGAGTGGGTGCGGTAATGGTGTGTCTTGGGTGAACTCTGGTTTTGCTTTAAAATGGTTTTGGAGGATTTCAAGTAATTTTATGCAAAGAAAAAGACAATTCACCCAATTGTCACTTGGGTTGTATGTATGTGAATTTGTCCATTGGGTGATTTTTAGCTCAACTTGACAAAGTCAAGCTGAGCTATTGCTGCCACTTCTCATTCGTAAGCATATGTACGTACATACGTACGTACATATGTATGTAAGTATGTATGTCCACAATTTCCTTTGGCACACCACAGAGGTTGCATTTATGATCAGATTGCTTTGAAACGTGGTATGCTTGTTTGGGGTGACCTCTAGATGGGTGCTATCAAGTTTCTTATCAGCCTACCCTACAGTTGTTTACTACAGGCTTGCACTACAGTGGAGGTCCCTAACTCAGAAAATATACTCTCTATTTTGATCTTTCCCAAAGGATTTGGGAAAGAAAAGTGGTGCAAAAGCACCAAGAAAAAATAAGCCAAAACTGGCGCACACCCAGTAGGGGATGCTCTTCTCCTTGTACAGATCCACGGCTTCCGGTACCAATGTGCAGTCAGTAACTAATGAATGATTCTTTTTTCATCTGCCGGCATGGTGAGTCGTCCATTTGCATTAAGAAACAGTGATAATTCAGTTCATTGATAATGGTTACCTGCGACTGGAATTATGGATCTGAGGATCATATAATAACAGAACTGTGTTTTATTTTTTCTCATTATTAATTTCAACCACATTTTCATGGTATTTTATATATTCTCCATGTTCACGCGCAACTTTTGCGTACCGTGCAAAGTCTTCGGTCACCGTTTCAGCCATCATCGGCTTATCCCTGCAGGGATCTGCAGAGATGTCTGGTAGTGTACACGTGAGATATCGGCCTCAGCCTTCCTTGCCAACAATCGCCAAAGTCGGAAGGGGCTGCTGGCCGAACCCTCTGCTGTGGTCTCTCAGCCATCGAGCTCAGCAGCCTTCTTTGGATTCAGGTGTTCCTGGTGGGGTCACCATGGACTCTGTTGCGTTTCTGTCCATGCACTCTGGTTCTACGACCAGTTTTGTGGGACCGGCTTTTTTGTGCAGCCTGGACCTTCTGTCTCTCAAAGGACTGTGGTGACTTTTCTGATTTCCCGCACGGTTGATCCTCGGGGTCTGATATACCCCTATCAGCATCTGCCTGCAGATGTTTCGGCTGCTGCCCGTCACCCGCGTCGTTTGTGCTGGAGGATCGTTGACTCTTCGCTGGTTCAGAGGGTCAGGAGTGAAGCCACTTTTCCAGTTCATTCCCACATCGAACCGGCTGCTATGGGCCGTGACCTTAGGGAGGCCCTCTCCTTACTCACTCAGGTTCTTTCCAAGGGTCTTTCCGTTGCCTCCAGTGAGGCTACTAGTGGTTTTCAGGTGCCCCCCTGCAGCACTGCCTCCCGGGATTGGAAACAGGCCGCTCTCTGATCCCCCTGGTCTGTCTACACCTTGGGAGGCATTGGCTGGTTTGCCTGTGATGGGCTATGTGTCTTCTGACTCAGAGGATGGGTCAGACATACCTGGCATTGAGGGCCAACAGTCTTCTGACTTGGGGTCAGCTCTTGACTTTATGTTGAATTCCTTCCGGATCTCAAACCGTCCGACCAGCCGACCGTGTCAGCCAGGCCGTGATCATCTGTGGCGCCTCCAGCCTGTGTAGCCACCTGCTTCATTTGCGACGAAAAATTTGACCGTGCCAGTCGGTACAGGTGCTTGAAGCATTTGCAGCTTTGGACTGAGTTCCAAATCTATGAAGACTTTGTTCTTCACCAGGGCTGACACCTTTTTGCCTCCAGTGCGTTATCGTTCCTACGATTCTGCCAATCCGTCAGTCTGCCAGACTTTGATGATCTTGGATCAGGACTCTAAGCCCAAGTTCAGCTGTTATTCCTATGGTGACTCTGGAGTCCCTGTTGGGCTTATTGAGAGAGATGCTGGGCATGCTTTCTCTCTGAGGTCACATCGTCTCTGCTCTGGCTGCTTATCTGCCTCCAGATAAGTTTGACGACACACATGCTCCTTTGCGTGTGATTTCCAAGGTGCTCATGCATCTTACTCACACGCATGCCTGTAACATGGCTAACTTGGAACTAGTTCGCCGGGGTGCTATGTTGGACACAAGCCATTTCCTTGGGCAGCGCGCTGCTCTTCGATCCGCTTCAGTGCCGGGTGTGCGACTTTTCCATGGTTCTGGGATGATGTCCTGCATCATTCCAAAGATCAGCTTGATCAGCCTTCTGTTGGAGGCAAAGGCCTTTCAAAGCCTAACAGTCACCCTTCTGCTTCCTCTGCGAAGCCAAGGGCTGATCCTCCTGCAGCCGATTCTACTTCTTATTCACATGGTAAGGTTAAGCGTCGGCAGACCAGAGGGAGGACTCGGGATCATTCATTTAATAGAGGAGGTGGTTTTTCCTCTCACAGCCTCTCCAGGGCTCGAGATGAAGATCCTCACCTTAATTCGTCCCATGTTAGAGGAAGGATATCAGGGTTCGCAGACCATTGGGCCACCCGTCACATCCAATCCTTGGGTGTTAGACATTCAGTCCGGGCTGCGAATATTCTTCCGGGGGCACCCCACTCTGTCAAGAGTGCCTCTTCCAACACAAGTTTCTTCAAACGTTTCATGTCGGGAGCTTTTGATCACAGAGATAGACAATCTCCTGTCAAAGAGGGCGATCGAGGTAATCAAGAACATTCATTCAATGGGATTTTATTCCTGCCTGTTCTTGGTGCTGAAGAAGGACGGCCCACTCTTGACTGGTCATCGATCTGAGTATCCTGAACCAGTATATCGTTGCTCCCAAGTTCAGCATGGAGACTTTCAGGTCGATTTGCTGCTCCATTCACCAGGGAGATTTCTCTTCCAGCATCGACCTGCAAGACGCTTACTTTCGACCTGCAAGACGCTTACTTTCACGTTCCCATTCATCTGACATCGCGAAAGTATCTCCTGTTCGCTTTTCTGGGGCGAGTTTACCAGTTCAAGGCCATGCCTTTCGGCCTCAACCTGGCTCCTTGGGCCTTCACCCAACTGATGCTGCATGTGATAGCCTTCCATCGCACACAGTCCAGGGTGACTACTTCGGCATATCTGGATGATATCCTCCAGATGCACTCCAATGCTGCTCTTCTGGAGTCAGATGTTGGTACGTTGTTGAGCTTGCTCACGTCGCTAGAGTTCCGTTGGACTTGCCCACATCCGATCGTGTTCTGACGGCAGATGCCAGCGATCTTGAATGCGGTGCGATGTTGGATCCTCTAGGTCTTTCCCTTCACGGTGTATGGGACCAGGATCAAGCAGCTCTTCACATCAACCAGAAGGAGCTTCTAGCTCTTCTTCTTTTAAGTTTTCTGCAGTGGATCCCCACTTTTCGAATCGTCAGGTCCTTCTGTTGTTCGACAATTCGACAGTGGTCTCTTACATTCGGAACCAAGGCGGCACTCAGTTCCCATGTATGAATTGGTTCTAGATCTTCTTCTGCCAGGATGTCAACAACGGAGTGGTTGTTCATCACATTCCCGGTCGTCTGAATGTCCTAGCTGACTCCCTGTCCCGATGGGGCAGAGTCATTTCCACCAATTGGATGCTTCACAGAGCAGTGGTCCAGTCGCTTTGCCTTGGACGCTCTGGTTAGCTATGCCTTCCCGCTGGTTCCGATTCTGTCCCAGGTTCTGGCCAAGATCAGAACCTGCAGTTGTCGAATCATTCTGATCGCTTCACTGTCACCTCAACGGGTGTGCATCAATCAGCTCTGCTCTCTGTTGGTGCCGGTTCCGGCACGTCTCCCTCTATGTCGCGACCTTCTTTGCCAAGGTCAACCGAGGCATTTCATATCGACCCACCTTCATTGTGCCTTCATGCATATCTTCTGTCAGGTCCTGCCTCCTCCATAGAGGCTTTTCGAGATGAGCGGTGGAGTGCATTTCTTCTTCAAAGCGGTATTTCCCTGGTTTAGCCTATGCTGCTAAGTGGAAGGTCTTCTGTGTTCAACGCCGCTCTCCCCTGGTTTAGCCTATGCTGCTAAGTGGAAGGTCCTCTGTTGATGGTGTGCTGATCACTCGGTTGATTATGCCAATCCTTTGATAACACAGATTGTGGAGTTTATGGTCTATCTGTTTGATTCTCGGGGTCTCCAGCCTGTTACCATCAAAGGGTACAGGTCCATCTTTCGCAGACCTTTTCGTATGTCGGAAAGCGTCGTATCGGCACTAATTCATACCTCTCCAAGCTTATTCGGCACTTTTCTTTGAAAATGCCTAGGATTTTGCAGCTTACCCCAAGATGGAATTCTCTTGGGTGCTGCTTTGCTTGGGGGGAGTGGGGGGGGGGGGGGGGGGGGGGGGGTCGTTCAAACCTTTATCCCAGGTGGATATGCATTTTCTCACAAGACGGCTTTTCTAATGGCTTTTGCCTCAGCCAAACGGGTTAGTGAGCTTCACACCCTCTCGGTTGATCCGGCTTTTTTCGTGAGCTCTCCCAACAGTGTTACATTTACCACTGATTGCTCCTTTCTGGCCAAGAATCAGATACCAGAACCGACGCCACCTCCTATCTGTATCGGGTCTCTTCTTCTGCTGAGGGTAATTGCCCTTTTCTCTGTCTGGTTCGTGCACTTCGCTTTTATCTCACATACAAGATGGCTTTTATGAGGGCTTTTGCCTCAGCCAGGTGGGTTAGTGAGCTTCACGCCCTCTTGGCTGATCCGGCCTTTTTCAGGAGCAATGCCAACAGTGTTACTTTTACCACTGATTGCTCCTTTCTGGCCAAGAATCAGATACCAGGAACAACTCCACCTCCTATCTGTATCAGGGCTCTTCCTTCAGCTGAGGGTAATCACCCTTTGCTCTGTCTGGTTCGTGCACTTCATATTTATCTCAGCCGGACGTAGTTCATTAGGAAAGGCAGGAAATGATTCTTTCTGTTTCTTATTTCTAGTCGACAGAAGATCTCTCCTCAATACATTTCTCAATGGATTTGTCTTTCTATTTGTGCGGCTTATGCTCATCTAGCGACTGATGATTCTATTACCAATCGTATTTCTGGCCACAAGGAGCGTGTCTTGTCTACCTCCTGGGCTTATGCTAACTCCATCAAGATGTCAGATGTTATGCAGGCAGCCTACTGGAGAAATGCTTCTACTTTCTCCACCTTCTATCTGCGTCAGTTGCAGGAGCAGTCTGAGGACCCTTTTTTCTTGGGCCCTCTTTCTTCTGCTCAGGCTGTTGTCTACCCTAGCCATTAGGCTTCAAGGTCAGTTCCAGCCCTGTGTTGTTTTACTTTCCTTTCTGTTTGTGTGTTACGCAGTGCCATATGCCTCATCTCTCATTGTCTTTTACTAATATTTGTGATGCTGTGGTCTGGTAGGTCTTGGGAACTCATCGTCTGTCCACAGTTCCAGTGCAGTCGGGTTATGTGGGGGTTGGTTATGTGATTCCCTCCATCCTATTGTCTATTCAGCCTGTAGTAAACAATTGTAGGGTAGGTTGATAAGAAATCTAAATTTTATAATAAATTTCCTTTCTTATTATACCTACCACAATTGTTTACATGGAGGTCCTCCTGTCTTCTTATTCGGGTAAGAATCCTTCCTTCCCGCTAATCACATAACTCCAATGTTGGCGGATTCAAAAGAATGATTCATTAGTTACTGACTGTGCACTGGTACTGGAAGCCGTGGATCTGTACTAGGCGAAGAGCGTCCTCTACTGGGTATGTGCCGGTAGCACTCGACCCAGTTTTATCTAATTTTGTCTTGGTGCTTTTGCACCACTTCTCGATTTCTTCCATTTCCGTCAAAAATTGTTGCTGCTTGCAATGACCTTTGAACTTAGTTTAGTCAGACCTCAATATTTCCCTTTTGCACACCCTACAGGGCACACTTATGATTGGATCACTTTGAAACTTGGTATATTTGTTTGGGGTTACCTCTAGATGGGAGCTATCAATTTTCTTAGATTTCCATCAAAAAATGTTGCAGCTGGCAACAACCTTTGATTGAAGTTATGCATCACTATTTCCCTTTGGCACACCCTGCAGGGCACATCTATGATTAAATCGCTTTGAAACCTCTAGATTGGAGCTATCGATTTTCTTCCATTTCTGTCAAAAAAGTTGCCGCTCTCAACGACCTTTGAATATAGTTTAGTCAGGCATCAACATGTTCCTTTGGCACGCCCTACAGGGCACATTTATGATAGAATCGCTGTGAAACTTGGTATACTTGTTTGGGGTGACTTCTAGATGGAGCTATTGATTTTCTTCCATTTGCATCCAAAATAGTTGCTGTTGGCAATGACCTTCGATGAACTTAGTGCAGTTATGCATCAATTTTTCACTTTGGCACACCCTGCATGACACATTTATGGTTGGATCACTTTGAAACATCTAGATGGGAGCTACTGATTTTCTTCCATTTATGTCAAAAATTGTCGCCGCTGGCTTTGATCTTATTTAGTCAGGCATTAGTATATTCCTTTGGCATGCCCTACAGAGCATATTTATGATCGCATCACTTTGAAACTTGGTATGCTTTTTGGGGTGTCCTCTAGATGATATCTGTTGATTTTCTTAGATTTCCATCAAAAACTGTTGCTGCTGACAATAACCTTCGATGAGCTTAGTGCAGTTATGCATCAATTTTTCCGTTTGGCACACCCTACAGGGAACATTGCTTTGAAACCTGGTATGCTTGTTTGGGGTGACCTCCAGATGGGAGCTATCGATTTTCTTCCATTTCCATCAAAAAATGTTGCCACTGGCAATGACATTTGAACTTAGTTTAGTCGGGCATCAATATATTCCTTTGGCACGCCCTGCAGGGCATATTGATGATCAGATCACTTTCAACGTAGTTTAGTCGGGCATCAATATTTTACTTTGGCACACCCTACGGGGCACATTTATGATCAGATCACTTTGAAACTTGGTATACTTGGGGTGACCTCTAGATGGGAGCTTTTGATTTTCTTTCATTTCCATCAAAAATAGTTGCCATTGGCAACGACCTTTGATCAGGGTATTTGATGTCTGGATTCACATCGCAAAATGCTAGTCAGAAATGGCCAAATGCTAACCATTTTTCTTTCATATTGCCCTTATGTTCACTATTTATCATTCACTTTTTGAAACCAAGATGGAAACTGCTAATCAAATTTTTAAAAACAAAAAATACCCTGTTGATGAACTTAGTGACCTTATGCATCAATATTTCCCTTTGGCACACCCTGTAGGGCACATTTATGATTGGATCGCTTTGAAGCCTTTAGATGGAAGCCATTGATTTTCTTCCATTTCTGTCAAAAATTGTTACTGCTGATGATGACCTTTGAACTTAGATTAGTCAGGCATCAATATATTCCTTTGGCACGTCCTACAGGGTATATTTATGATCAGATCATTTTGAAACTTGGTATACTTGTTTGGGGTGACCTCTAGATGGGAGCTATCGATTTTCTTAAGATTTCTATCAAAAAATGTTGGCGCTGGCAATGAGCTTTGATGAACTTAGGGCAGTTATGCATCAATATTTCCCTTTGGCACACCCTTCAGGGCACATTTATGATTGGATCGCTTTGAAACTTGAGGTGCTTGTTTGTGGTGACCTCTAGATGGGAGCTATCGTTTTTCTACCATTTCTGTCAAAAACTATTGCTGCTGGCAACAACCTTTGAACGTAGTTTAGTCAGGCATCAATATTTTCCTTTGGCAAACCTTACAGGGCACATTTATGATAGAATCGCTTTGAAACTTGGTATGCTTGTTTGGGGTGACCTCTACATGGGAGCTTTTGATTTTCTTCCATTTTTGTCAAGGAACATTGCCGTTGCAACAACCTTTGAATATCAAACTCAATTTAGTTGGGCATCAATATATTCCTCTGGCAGGCCCTACAGGCCACATTTATGATCAGATCCCTTTGAAACATGGTATGCATGTTTGGGGTGACCTCTAGATGTGAGCTATTGATTTTTTTTCATTCCCCTAAACAATTATTGTCGTTAGCACTAGCCTTTGAACTTTGTGCATTTGTGCAGCAACTTATTCCTTTTGCACTCTGTACAGGGCATATTTATGAATTTCCATAAAAAGAAGAAAAAATACCTTTGCCACTAGCAATGACCTTCATACTTAGTGCATTTGTGCATTAATGTTTTCCTTTTGGCATGCCTCAGAGGCTGCATTCATTATCAGGTTGTTTTGAAACTTAGTGTGCTTATTCAGGGTGACAAAGATAGGAGCTATTGATTTTCTGTTCATTTACATCGAAAACTGTTGCTGTTAGAAACAACCTTTGAATTTATTGCATTTCTGCATCAACATTCTTCTTCGACATTGCCTACATGGCACATTTATGGTAGGATTGTTGATTGTTTTTGAACTTGGTGTGCTCATTTGGCTAGACCTCTGGATAAGAGCTGTCGATTAGAATTCATTTTTGTAAAAAAGTTGCCATTCACAATGACCTCTGAACTTACTGGATTTGTGTTTCAACATTCTTCCTTTAGCCAGCCTTACAGTTTACATTTAAAAATGCTTGGATTGCTCTGGTTTGTTCACACACAATGCTGTTATGTTGAAGTTTCACCAAATAACATTGGAATCAATGATCTTCAATTTTGCCATTTCACTTATAACTTACCAAGTTCATGTTTGTCAAGTTGAGCTACAGTGTCACTAACACTTTCATTAAAATTTTCATTTTTAGTTTGCCTTCATGAAGCTTTCTAATAAAGTAGAGGCATTAGTGTCCTATTGACGCAGATGGTGGGCTGCTGTACTGGTCAATGAATTTGGGGGGTGAGCATCTAGGACAATGGGGGATGTGGGCATAGCCACTCTTGGCATTATTCTAGTTTTAAATTTTGGTTCCATACGCACCAAAATATGTGCTGGGCATGACCTTTGTAAAACAGCATCGATTCTGATAGCTTGTGTTTACGATTCATTCTGCACCGATTGTTGATGATTGTCCCCCGACCCTTCTGGGGACTATTGTAATCAGCAGTGTCCGTCTGTCCGTGCGTGCATCCATCCGTCCGTCCGTCCGTCACACCCTTGTCCGGATGATAACTTTAGTTTGGATGATTTTACTGAAACTAAATTTGGTATGTGTCTTACTTGGGTGGAAATGCAGGTCAAGTTCAAAAATGGGCATGCTCCACTGATTTCTACTGGATTTATTCCCCTTTTTTGACTTAAAAAATACAGTTTTTGTGTTGTCCGGATGATAACTTTAGTTAGGATCATTTGATTGAAACGAAATTTAGTATGCCGCTTATTTGGGTGGAAATGCAGGTCAAGTTCGAAAATGGGCACGCTCCACTGATTTTTACTGGATTTATTCCCCTTTTTCGATTTAGAAAATACGTTTTTTGTGTTGTCCGGATGATAACTTTACTTTGGATCATTTGATTGAAACGAAACTAAGTATGTGGTTTAATTGGTTGGAAATACAGGTCAAGTTAAAAAATGGCCATGCTCTGCGAACAAATTGCATCCTAACAGCTCCCTTGAATTTGCCATCTTGGTCGGGGGACCGGGGGCATTGCCCTTGTTATTTAGATTGGTTCTGTCTCCTTGGGAACTTCATGAAGTGAAGCAGTGTTTGTTTACTGTGGCAAATAAGTTCGGCTTTACTGGTAAAGTAGGACCTTGTAACCAATGCCTGGGGTGGAAATTCTTTTAAGTGGACAGCATAGGTAAACCTGTCTTCATACCTAGGTTGTGGTCATGATATAGCCATACATGCTGAAAGGGACTTTAAATACCAATAGATAAATAGATGTGTTTATGTACTTGAAACCTGCGGCAAATGAGTGTGAAGCAAGAAGGAGTACTTGAAGAAAGCCATCAGGCTGTGGAAATCAGCCTTCAGACATTTTGTTTTATTAATCAGGCAATAGCAGCACTTGAGTTGTAGTGGCATTGCTTGAAGGCACACAATGCCAATGCCCACCCCCCCCCCAACCCTGGAGCAAAGAACCCCAGGGTTGGGGGGGGGGGGGCACATTGGCATTGTGTGCCTTCAGTGTTTTTGTGTTTTGGTACTTTTGAAACACAACATTTTACAGTAGGTATTTTTGCATTTTGAAAACCTAATACTTTTACCAACAAAAACAAAAAAAAATTCCTAGCTTGCCAAAACATTTTTGAATTTATTTCCTCGACAAGTTTTTGAGAAATGAATATTCAGAAGATGCAATCTCCTTAAATCAAGCTGACAAGCAACTGGCAATTTAGACAACTGTTTACAGAAAAACTCCACCCTGACTCTAAATGTCTGACAAAATCCTTGGTGGCTGGAGGGGTATTTACCTTTCTTTTATCAATGCCATTGACATTTATTTAGGGTGAGTCGGAAAAGACAACTACTCTTTAATGATCATGTTGAATGGTGTGAACATGACTGCTGTTGAACTTAGATAAGAACAGATTAACTAATTACTGTCAGTCCATTTGATTTAGGGGCTGATGGTGTGAAGTGTTTATGTTGCTTTTTGTAAAGCTATACTTTACATAACAATATTTTATTTATGAAGCAGCAAGCATCATCACCATGCAGAAAACACTGTTTATGACATCTCAGTCTTGGTTTGTCAATCATGTTGCACAAACTTCATTGACAAATTCATTAGGGGGTAGGTGGAGGGTGGATGGGGGGAGAGGGCCTGTTTTGTGAAAATAAGTTATTATCGCTGCCTTAATTGTCAACTGATGATTTCATTTTACAAGTAATAAAATATTATGTTTCACTGCTGCATTGGGGGCAAGATCTCTACAATGAGCACCTTAAGAATAAGCAGTTGGTTAACCATTTAACCAATGCAGACAATATCAAAATATATACCATTAAGTAAATACACAGAACGACACGCATGTGTGAATGGATTAATCGATATGGCATGAGTGCCAGGGCAGAAGAATAGAATGAGAGACTGCAGGCCTTGAGTTTTATCCTTCTATGATGGCACAAGTGCCATATCGATTAACCCATTCACACGTGTCATTCTGTGTTTATTAATTGTCTTCACGTCTATAAAAGCAGTTATTAGAAGGACACTCAGCAATTCATTTGACAACTCGTCCCCTGAGTTCCAGTGTGTTCTATGTGCCAGTAGGCACATAGAACACCTTGCAACTCGGTGGACGAACTATCAACAAAAAAGAAAACATTTTATCGTCAACCAAATTTGTGAGGGAACCTGTGTTACTATTTTTATCCATTGCTACCACTTCAAATTGTAATTGTGGTCCACGATTTTTAGAAAATTCCAGTGAAATTCTGCTTCTATTTAAAAAGTCTGTCAACGATTTCTGTTCCGTGTGCGGATCAGATGTTCATTTCCCGCATGATTTAGTGTTGCAGTAGATGGGGATTTCATAGAACAGGTATGTAATAAATTGGTATCTGAATATCCTTTTTTATGCCCCTGGCCAAATTTTTTAGGGGGGATGTAGAGTTTGTCATTTCCATCCATCTGTCTGTCTGTCCGTCAGAAAGATTTTTGTGTCTGCTGCATAACTCTGAGATGTTTCGTTGCATTTTGTTGAAATTTGGCATACATGTTGCTTATGGGGAGGCGATATGTCACACACAAAATTTTTTTTTTGTTCGATGCAGGTCAATGTCACAGATCAAGTTCAACTATCCATCTGGAGGATTTTCATGTCCGCTCCATAACTCAGATGTTTCATTGGATTTGTGGAAACTTGGCATACATGTTGCTTATGGGGAGACGATGGGTCATGCACAAATTTTTTTACTTCGTTTCATGGAGGTCAAGGTCACAAATCAAGGTCATTGCCTCATTGGGGCATAGTCACTTCCGAGTGACATTCTCTTGTTATCCTTGTTTTACATTAGTGCTCAAATTACCAACATTAATTTTCATTGTGTACATATGACAGACTATAAGTAAAATTGTTAACTCTTTACCAAACACTAAAAGGAAGATGACTCTTATACAAACATTTCTTTGTATTAATAAGTATTGTTATTTCTTTTGCCTCAGAAATCGTAGCTTAAGTTATAACCCCTCATTGGAACATGCTTGAAGGGCTCGTGTCTGAAGCTATTTTTGGGGGCAGAAAGAGGAATAATCATAAAATTTTTGTAAATAATGCTGTCAGATATTTCTGTTATGTTAGATATGAGGTTAATTTGTTTTTTTTCATCTGTTGAATTTGTATATTATGTGGACAGATATGACCAATTCAATGGGTAAAAGGTTTACATAGTGTTCATTTTATGCAGGTATAAAATGATTTCACAGAAGCCAAAAGGTGCCATTTCAGGAACTCAAGAAGGTCCAAACAGTAAAATCATATGGAGAAAGTCATTTCCATCAAACTGCAAAATGTCCATGTGAGTGATGCATGTTTTATTGTTTAACTCTTTTACCAAACTAACATGAAATCAAAATATATTATTATGCCCCTGACTTGAAAAGTCGAAGAGATATCTAGTGGAGACCTCCGTCTGTCTGACCATACCAACATTTTCCCATGTATCTCAGCCACTGCTACTCTAATTTGAATTATATTTGGTGTCGTGATAGAGCATCATGAAGGAATGATACCTGTGTAGAGTGAGTTTCTTCCACTCATTTTTTTCCGAGTTATGGCCCTTATTAACTCTTTCAACTTATAAACTTTTTGGAGGGTTGTGGGCATTGGCCCATGCTTTGCATTGCACCTCTTGTTTTAATTCTTGTTTTTTCATTTTTTTCAAAAAACTTCAACAAAACCATATGATGAGCTCCTTCCAATGAGGGGTTACATGATATGGTTTTGTTGAAATGTTTTGAATTTTTTTTTATTTCAACTACTAAATTTATAAATAACATGGGCAGATGTGGTCAATTTGTTGGGTAAAAGAGTTAACTCTTAACCCTCAAATGTCTCATAAAATCAATCATGGCAGCTGTCCAGGAATGTACATGAATATGATTCTTTAACTTTTGCTCTAAAAACACTGAATGGATATGTGTGTCAGCAACATGCATGTGTGTGTTGTAGCATGTTGGGAGGGCTGGAGGGAGGGGGTGGGGTGGGGTGGGGTGGGGGGTGAGGGGAATCAGCTCCCCGATACTGCCAGAACCTAAACAGTAGTATTTCCTTTGTTTAGATTTTCCTTGTTGTTTTTAAGTCTTTGCAAAGAAAACCATGAATTACAGACTTTTTTTCTACTTTTTTGTCGTCAGGAACAGTAGAAAAACAACAAGTGCCCACAAAAATAGTTAACATGACTGGTTGGATTATGCAAGTGGCATGAAGGTTGATTAGATTCTGCTGTATAAGTAATATTGCTCTCCTGTGAGGGATACAATAAAGTTTTTTAAAGGCCAGAAGACTTTGAGAGTCTACATATCATGGCTTTGCATTTTTTTCTGGGCAAGTATTGGCTGGTTAATTGTATGGGCAGCCAAGACTTGCCAATAAACGATTGCCAAGGTGCTTAGTATGTAAATTGTAAGTTTATCCAAACGCTGCATGTTTGCACACCTGTTTTGTTAACGTGAAAGGATACCATAGTCTGAATTGGGTAGATATGGGCAGTATACCGAAAAACCAAAACAATACCAATATCGTGATTATACCGAAAAAACAAACCGAACCAATCATTGAATACCGATATCATCTGAATTTTCAAATTTTCCTACATTCGCTATTTATAATTCCCTGTTGAGGCTTGATAACAGTTGAAAGGTTCATTTTCATGAGAGAAGTGACTGATTTTCTTTTCAGTTTTGGTAACCTTCAATGAACAGAGCAACTGTTCTAAGTTCCCACTAGACTACAACCTGTATCTGACAATTGCTTAGTAGTGATTTCTAGTGCAAGTCTTAACAGGCAGCCAAGACTTGACTAGAAATCACTTCCCAGGCGTTTTGTCTATTGCCAGCAGAAGCTCCTAAACATTGCACGGTTGGGACACTTTTTCTGAGATCGCAAAAGCCTGAAGTTGATCTTTAAAACATTAACCCTTTACCCAACGTAACTGCCAAAACCAGCCAGTGCTATTCACAAAAATCGCCATTTTTCATTTTTGTCTCAAAAACATAGGTTATGACCCCTCATTGAAACATGCTCGATGAGCTCGTTCCAATGAGGGGTCATAACCTATGTTTTTGAGACAAAAAATTAGTTATCAAGACTTTTGTTTGCAAGTGTCATCTGCTTTTCATGTTAGATAAAGGGTTAAGGTGCATTCAGAACACGTCACATAATTACTATACATATGATTTGTGGTTGTAAAAAAATGCCACTGTTGAGGTCATTGATAGTGTCATTTGTAGCACTGTAGCAGAGTAATACTGCAACAACTTATTCTGTTTTTCCTGATGTGAATTCCTCTTTGGTACTATCAACAAACCTCAGTCATGTCAGATACTGAATACTAAACCGATAGAGAGGTGCCTCCCCCCCCCCCCCCCCACCCCACCCCAAAAAAAAAAAAAAAAATACCGAAACCAATACTGAGCTCAAAATTCCAATACCTCCCATCTCTAGAATTAGGCCGTTAAGGGTTTATCTATGAAATATTTGCATTTCAGGGGACTACAGAGTTACATCCTCCCTGTAGTGAAAGGTATGGTTGACAACAATCCTCGAACACAATGGTCATTTGATACATTTCACAGAGAAGCACAGAACATTACCAGCCTGATACCTATTTATGCATTCATTACATGTTCTGGTGTATTCATCACTTTGTATCTGAAACCAACATCAAGGTAATTAGTTTCATATTTAGTCATCCCCAGACCATATAATATATTGACTTCAGTACTCATTTATCATCATCTTTTATTGAAGAGTGTAATGAAAAAACTTGGCCAACCTGGAGTCAACAGTGGTTTCTAGTCAAGCTTTGATTGCCTATTAAGTCAGTAGAGTTTTCACATGGTGCGCACTGATTAAAAAAAATACAGGCATCTTGTTTTTCAAAATAATAATTCAAACCTTTGGTGCCCTCATTCATTTCCACAAAATCTTGACAAATTATTAATAATGATCCAAGGGGGGCATGGTGGCCTTGTGGTAGCCGCTTCTTGTCAGATCACCGAAATTAAGCAACATCGAACCCGGTTAGTCTTCGAATGGGTGATCATCTGAGCGATCGATTTGGACTTCCACTCTGTGTCCTTGGGCAAGGCACTTAACCCCCATTGACCACATGGGGACACGATGACGCCGTGTACTAAGACGTACTGTACGTCGATGGTGCGCATGTCTTCAGCCAATCTAACCCTACCTGTGCTGCAGTGCTGGGGAGCTGGCAAAATAAATAAATAAATAAATAAATAAATAAATAAATAAATAAATAGATAATGATCCAGATGAATATTGTGTGTGATTTCCCAAAGCCCCTTATAAGATGCACATTGAAATGATGTGATTTCCCAAAACCCCTTATAAGATGCATATGTTGGTTCCTAGAAAAAGTGCATTGGAAATAACTTCAGGGTGTATGAATATGCTTTTAACTTAAAAAAACAGTGACACAGCTGCTTGCCAAAATTGACATCATATTGTTATTGGTCAAGTTTTTACAAGCATCTACCAATAGCTATAACTCAAGTAATTATGGATGGATTTCAAAATTTTCAAAAAGAAGGGTGATATATGTGATTGTCAGCTGGAGTCCGGACATTGGGTCTGCTCTCATTTCCAGCCAAGAATTTTGGTCCTCTGTGAAAATTCACTCATTTTCTGCTCATTAGTTTGATACTCAAAGAAATATCAACCGATTTGATTGCTGTACAGTATAGGAGTTTTATAGAACAATATCTTCATCAAATTCTAAAACCGATGCAGTTCAACTTTTCCTAGCACAGATATTGCCCTTCAAACAAACTTCAACCGTGTCTTTCAGAAAAAATATCTTTATCAACTTTGAAAAACAGTGTAGTCAGTTTTTCTTAGTGGAGTTATGGCCCTTAATTTGATAATTTTCATGTTTACACTACGAAGGCAAGCCGAATTGAGACCTGCTACTGATAAATATGATTTTTAATTATATAATCTCTGTTTTTTTGGTTTTCTTTGGGTTTAACAACATTTTCAACAGCTAGGGTCTTATTGTGCTAGACAGCTTTATGGATAGGGTGCCCGAGTACCTGGCAAGAATGGCAAGTAAGTACCAGACTCTCCAACTTACTAAACTGGCATGAGCAGGGTTAGCATTAGTTGAAGGTAAGTGTACCATTGTGCTATGCTCCTTAGTACATGCTGCCACCATGCTCCCACATTGGAAATCTGGATCAAGTGTCATCCCTAAGGACACTATGTAAATGACACGAGTCAGGATTGAACCTTTGAACTTTCGATCTCATGTCTAATGAGCCACCATGCTCCATCATAATCAGTTAGAGAAATTTTGGTTTTTTTCAACATTTTTAGCTCAACTTTGACATAGTCAAATTTGAGGTTATTCCATGGCCCGTCGTCCATCTGTCTGGCATCAACAATTCAGTATGGCTCAGGCTGGATGCCATATTTATGAACCGATCTTTACGAAACTTCCTGGGTACCTTTGTTATCACTGTGGGACGAGAACGAGTGTTTTTGGGTGCAGTCCAAATTCAAGATGGCCACCAGCAGCCATTTTGTACCAAAATTAGTGCAATCGTTTTTTTGTACAATACTTCTGTATGAAAGTTCTGATTTGAATAAATTTTTGTGTCAATGTTTAGTAACATGGAATACATCACATATAACACAGGTTTTTCTCTCGTGCTGAAATTATGCAAATTAGATGAACTTTGATTTATTCAGTGCTACTTATACACAGAAAGTGCACGTGTCAATACGGCCCGGGCTATGGGCTGTATTTATGAACCGATCTTCACAAAACTTCTTGGATACCTTTGTTATCACTTTGGGACAAGAACGAGTGTTTTGGGGTGTGGTCCAAAATTCAAGATGGCTGCCGGTGGCCATTTTGTACTGAAATTAGGTACAATCAATTTTTGTACAGAACTTCTATATGAAGGTACTGATTTGTATAAATTTTTGAATGAATGTTCAGTAACATGGAATACATCACATATAATCCTTTTTTTTATCTCATGCAGAAATTATGCAAATTAGATGAACTTTGATTTATTCAGTGCTACTTATACACAGTAAATACACATATCAATATGCCTCGAGCTAGGGGCTGTATTTATGAACCGATCTTCACAAAACTTCTTGGGTACCGTTGTTATCACCTTGGGACGCGAACAAGTGTTTTGGGGTGCGGTCTGAAATTTCAAGATGGCCACCGCCGACAGCCAATTAGACAAACTTTGATTTATTCAGTGCTACTTATACACAGTAAGTGCACATTTTAATACTGCTCTGGCTAGAGGTATCTAACTGTCACCCACCTTTACAATACTTTACCTGTACATTTGTTACAGGCTATGGTCAGGTATTTATGTACAGACCTTTACAGTACTTTACATGTACCTTTGTTATCAGATCTTTACCTAGATATGTGTCATTGCTGTGTCGCATGCTATACATGTACATGTCTTATACAAGTTGAGCTACAGTGTCATTGACACTTTCATTTCCACACACCAAGATTGTGTTTAAGATTTTTTAAACAAAAATAAACACGACTGTGTATAATGAAAATCACTGCTCTCTTTTGTAAAATATTACATGTACGCTCCCTGTAAAACACTGCCAATCGATTCCCCACTAACTGTTCTGTGAGGTGGGGTATCAAAACCCAGTCACGTGACTTCAATAAGACGTACTATCGGTTATAATTAGCACGAAGTGTTTTCCAATGTTGTGACAAGGTTATGCTTCCAACCCAAAATAGGACATCCAAACATCATTTCTCTGCAAAACGGCCGCTAATAATTAGGAAAAAAGCGCATCACTCCCAAACTACACAAATTAAAATAAAATCATTAAAATTTATTTCGAAATATCGTACAAAATGACTTTTGAGGGCAGTTTCGATCTCGCATGAATATTTGTGAAGACCTTCTCGTTACTTTTTGTCGATGTCGGCGTTTCTTTGATCCCGTAATTTTTGGATACCAATTAGCACATTTTCCCAACCAGTTGCACAAATACTATTTTTAATATCATAGGAAAATTTTAAAAAACGTGTTTCGTTTCGAATATATTGAGTGAAAATCGGTGCGATTTGGTCCTTGAATTTTTACAATCTGACTAATATTAGCGAACTTGCGCCAGAAATAGTAATAATAAAAAAATCTCATTTATAACAGGTTGAAGAACTTTTCGAAAAGAGTCTTTCAAATACACACCTTTTTTATTCTGCAGTGGCAGACATATTAAGGACAATGAAAAAGAACTTTACACAATTTTCCATGTATTCGCATAAAGGACAGCTGATGTCGACTAAACAGGTTGAGAACAACGTAGTTTTGTTACCCACTAAAGAGGCCAAGTTGCCAGAGTTATTAGACCACAGGCATCTGGAAACCTGATCTAAATCACCCCTACCTCAAAACACTTCATTCTTATATGCATCACCCTCCCCGAAACATATAATACACAGATCTGTGTTATTTATTTTGGAAGTGTGCATGTGTAGGGGGGGGGGGGCATATAAGGGGGGAGGGTGTGACACTGGGGAGGGGGGTGATATTTGTCAGGTCTCCAGATGTCTGTGGTTAGACTAGGCAGTGGGACCTGGGTTGCGGGATGCAAAGCAATTCCGAATGACGACATCCCCTTTAATCTGAGGTTGATATACAACATTTATCAATAAGAAAAATAAGCGTTCCAACGGGTGATGTTGGATTCCAAGGTGTGCAGAGAACGAGCCGGCCCATTGCAAACTCGCCCAAAGTAACAAAGTAAGGCAGCAAAGCATGGTTTACAAGGCGATGTTTCCACTCAACTTGGCGGGGCAAAAATATAAAAAGAATACCCAAAAGACAGGTGCAGAATGCTAATCTGCCCCCCCCCCCCCCCCCCCCCCCCCCAAAAAAAAATGTTCTTGGTAAAAGAAAAAATAAAAATGAAGTGGAAGTGGAAGACCAGTTGGGTATTGATATCATGTGACTGAATATAACACAACGCTTAACATGATCAATTATTGAGTTCTCACGGCAGCAATAAAATTTGGTAGCAATAACATTTCCTAACCCAAACTAATCCTTTAATTACCCTTCCAAAGATGTAAAACAAGAGCCGACAATAGCAACTGATTGTTTCTGAAACAGCCTCTGATTGCAATAAAAACATTGACTGGTGACAATTATAGACAAATCATAAATTACTCCTGTAAATTTAATTCTTTTGAAATTTCCAACATCAGAAACTGGTTAAATTGAATTACAATTATGTTATCTATATACTTTTATATTTGCACAGCGACATGTAAAGAAAATTTTGTTTCTAACATTCGACCTACCATTTAACAATTTTATTCGCACTACAACAAATATTGAAATTATATTGAATCTATTTATAGGAAAAGACCACGCTCGTGTGGTGTTTTCCAATAAATAGTTGCAACACAATGAGAAAAAAATTCAATTTCCAACATTCGGCCTGTCACTTAAGTTAACCGTGCACATGTATATTAGCACTATGAAAAAGGCCTGGGCTGATTTGTTCCGTGGACCGACGACTTAGGGTCCTACTTCAGTTGCTAACTTTATTTTTGGCCGTCTTCTCCCATGGACGACTTCATTTGGGGGCGAATTCCCACCATTTAACTCTTTGTAGATTTTATACCACAACAACAAAGCTTGAATTTTTTTTTGCGACAATTTATTGGAAAACATCCAGCGGTGTTTTGAATAGATAGTTGCAAAAAATGAGAAAAAACAATTTCAACAGCCCCGTTGTCTTGTAGCACACGGAGAGACCATGTGTTCGAGTGTTGTTTTCTTAATTCTGGATAGCTGTCTGTTCCACCTAAGATCGCCGAATGTACATGTGCCGAGTCGATGTCCAGTGAGAGTGGGCTTCGACACCCTCATAGTTTAAAATTTATCCCCCCCCCATAAATAACAGATGTGCACCCCCCCACCACATGTCGGGGATCACATGTCGCCTATCGTGGAGATAGGCCTACTGACACCACCTCTAGTTCCACAGAAAGTTATTTTTCAGCATAATTATGTTGTAACCGGAACGCAATTTAATTTAAGTGCATTCAAAAACGGAAACCGGACATTGCAAATAAAATCATTAAAATTATTTTCGACAGTATTAATATGGTGCAGATCATAAGCGGTCATAACTGAAATAGAAGGCGATCAATTTCATCTCGATTTGTTGTCAGTCTTTTTTGTGTTGATGATGTAAATATGTGTTGAATATTTTTAGTCGATAACTTGAAATAAATCATAAAAATGAATTTATTTTCTTTACATATTATTACATCAACCCATCCGAACATCCTGGGGCCGAAGAGCGCCAGACCCGGCGAGGCCGAAAAGCACAAAACTTAAAGCGCGGGTCAAATCGGACAAAAAGCATCGATCCGGACAATACTTTTTACATGATTCTGTTTCAAAATATAGTTTATGACTCCTACTGAAACTAGTCCAGACCCTCTGGCTAGTTCCAAAGGAGGGAGCATAAGCTATATTTCAGAAGCAAAGATGTAGTCTTTTGTGCAATAATCTGGACAGTACTGCTGAACTGTTGGGTAAAGGGTTGACCGATAAACCGTTTATCTAACCTTAGTTAAAGTAGAAGACAGCAGTTGTTAAAATATTTTTTGCTTCCAAAACACAGCTTATGACCCCTGACTGAAATGGACGCTACGCGCCCGTTTCAATCAGAAGTCATAAGATATGCTTTGGAAGCAAAAAATTAAGATAAAAACCTAAAAAAAAATGGGAATGACGCATTTCGTGTATAGCGCTGGCTGATTTTTACAGTTGTATCACATGAGGTGTTAAATGCAAAAATGAATATTACACAGTAATTAGACTTGAATATTTCTCCATTTGAACTTTATATGCCATAATGTGATTTTTTTTGTTACAAATTACAATTAATTGAATATATTGATATATATGCATTCCCAATAAATTATAACAAAATACAGAATAAATTTCAAAAAGATATTTAATAACATTTGATAAATAAAAGTTGTCAGAAAGGTTATAAACAACATCTCAGAAGTGTTATGCTTTATCAGACCAGTGCTGGAAAACCCCATTAATTAGCTCCACCCACTCATAAAAAGTTCCTCAAAAAATAGACACAGAGATCTTAATTGAACAGGATTTACAGTGACTACATTATGTAATCATATGTAACAACTGTGGTAATTTGGAAGACTACTTTTACAGGGACTGTACACCTAATGAGATTCATGCACACTTTCATAACAAAATGGATTTACTCCAACCTTTCACCAAAAGATTTAGAAGATTTTCCTAATTTACAACAAATGCAGTATTTTAAATAAATCAACATTGTTTATGATGTTTGGATGCCTGAAACAATAGATCATGGGTTTCGAAAAAATAATGTAACTTAATTCCTTGCATGCTGCTGGCAGATATTTTTGCCCAATACAGAATTTCTTGTATCACTGAAACATATATAATTTGGGCATATTTAATTCAATTTATACCCTGTAAATTCAATGAATTTTTTCACGAATGATTTGTTGAGTTAAATTTAGATGAATTTTTATGTGTACCCATACTATGTATGGTACACATAATGCCGGCATCCGGGGTGACCATCCATCGTTCGTCCATCCTTTGTCCATCCGTCTGTCCATCTGTCCGTCTGGCGTCCGTATCCATTTCTTTGGCATTCGATAACTTGAAAAATATTGCCTGGATTGTCAAGTTACTTTATATTTGTGTTCAGGTTACTGATGTGCCGAGCTGTATAGTTTTTGGTGTAAATCGGATAATTTGATCCTGAGATATTAACCCTTTATCCTTCAAATTGAAAATTCCTCCAATCCCTTTGGCATTCGATAACTTGAAAAATATTGCTTGGATTGTCTAGTTACTTTATATTTGTGTTCAGGTTACTGATTTGCCGAGCTGTATAGTTTTTGGTGTAAATCTGATGATTTGATCCCGAGATATTAACCCTTTATCCTTCAAATTGAAAATTCCTCCAATCCCTTTGGCATTCGATTACTTGAAAAATATTACTTGGATTGTCAAGTTACTTTATATTTGTGTTCAAGTTACTGATGTACTGAGCTGTATAGTTTTTGGTGTAAATGTGTTATTTTGATCCTGAGATATTAACCCTTTATCCTTCAAATTGAAAATTTCTCCAATCCCTTTGGCATTCGATAACTTGAAAAATATTGCTTGGATTGTCAAGTTACTTTATATTTGTGTTCAGGTTACTGATGTGCTGAGCTGAATAGTTTTTGGTGTAAATCTGATAATTTAATCCTGAGATAATAACCCTTTAACCTTCAAATCATAAAATTTAATCCTGAGATAATAACCCTTTAACCTTCAAATCATAAATTCCTCCAATCCCTTTGGCATTCGCTAACTTGAAAAATATTGCTTGGATTGTCAAGTTACTTTATATTTTTGTTCAGGTTACTGATGTGCCGAGCTGTATAGTTTTTGGTGTAAATCGGATAATTTGATCCTGAGATATTAACCCTTTATCCTTAAAATTGAAAATTCCTCCAATCCCTTTGGCATTCGATAACTTGAAAAATATTGCTTGGATTGCCTCGTTACTTTATATTTTTGTTCAGGTTACTGATGTGCCGAGCTGTATAGTTTTTGGTATAAATCTGATGATTTGATCCCGAGATATTAACCCTTTATCCTTCAAATTGAAAATTCCTCCAATCCCTTTGGCATTCGATAACTTGAAAAATATTGCTTGGATTGTCAAGTTACTTTATATTTGTGTTCAGGTTACTGATGTACTGAGCTGTATAGTTTTTGGTGTAAATCTGTTATTTTGATCCCGAGATATTAACCCTTTATCCTTCAAATTGAAAATTCCTCCAATCCCTTTGGCATTCGATAACTTGAAAAATATTACTTGGATTGTCAAGTTACTTTATATTTGTGTTCAGGTTACTGATGTACTGAGCTGTATAGTTTTGGGTGTAAATCTGTTATTTTGATCCTGAGATATTAACCCTTTATCCTTCAAATTGAAAATTTCTCCAATCCCTTTGGCATTCGATAACTTGAAAAATATTGCTTGGATTGTCAAGTTACTTTATATTTGTGTTCAGGTTACTGATGTGCTGAGCTGTATAGTTTTTGGTGTAAATCTGATAATTTAATCCTGAGATAATAACCCTTTAACCTTCAAATCGAAAATTCCTCCAATCCCTTTGGCATTCGATAACTTGAAAAATATTGCTTGGATTGTCAAGTTACTTTATATTTGTGTTCAGGTTACTGATGTGCCAAGCTGTATAGTTTTTGGTGTAAATCAGATAATTTGAAACTGAGATATTAACCCTTTATCCTTCAAATTGAGAATTCCTCCAATCCCTTTGGCATTCGATAACTTGAAAAATATTGCTTGGATTGCCTCGTTACTTTATATTTGTGTTCAGTTACTGATGTGCCGAGCTGTATAGTTTTTGGTGTAAATCTGATGATTTGATTCCGAGATATTAACCCTTTATCCTTCAAATTGAAAATTCCTCCAATCCCTTTGGCATTCGATAACTTGAAAAATATTGCTTGGATTGTCTAGTTACTTTATATTTGTGTTCAGGTTACTGATTTGCCGAGCTGTATAGTTTTTGGTGTAAATCTGATGATTTGATCCCGAGATATTAACCCTTTATCCTTCAAATTGAAAATTCCTCCAATCCCTTTGGAATTCGATAACTTGAAAAATATTACTTGGATTGTCAAGTTACTTTATATTTGTGTTCAGGTTACTGATGTACTGAGCTGTATAGTTTTTGGTGTTAATCTGATGATTTGATCCAGAGATATTAACCCTTTATCCTTCAAATTGAAATTTCTTCCAATCCCTTTGGCATGAGATAACTCAAAATACATTAATCCGATTGTCATGTTTCTTTATATATTTATTCAGGTTACTGATGTGCTGTATAGTTTTTTATGTAAATCTGATAATTTGATCCAGAGATATTAACCCTTTATCCATCAAATTAGACACTCCTCCAATCCATTTCTATATGTACCCATACCTTGTATGGTGTACATAATGTCACCATCTGTGGTGACCCTCCGTCATACAGCATTCTACTAGTTGCGCGTATGGGTACACATCTGACGATTTCATCGGCCTATTTTTCATCAAATCTATTCATGTTTGTTGTGAAATGGCCATGACTAGATTTGATGAAAAATATCTTAATATTAATCAACAGATTAAGAGTTGAACCACATTTGTAAGCAGAAAATGAAGAATTCCTCTTCATTCGCGACTACAAAAAATGCCTTTATAAAGTTTCAACAGTATGAAAAATAATAGCACATAAAATGGAAGAACTATACTATATTCTTGGCTACACTGTGATAAACATTTAAAAATGGTACAGAAAAACGAAAGTTTTTGTTTTGAGAAGGGGAAGAAAACCAACAATCCTCTGACACGAAATGAAAGAGCACTTTTCAAATTGTGTCTGGAAGCTCAAGCTCATGGCCTTTCCCTAGAAATAAACATCGTTCAATTAAATATTTGAGTCACTCTGTTTAATGTATGCTTAAATTGTGGAATAAAAATCTTTTCAGGCTTTTATTAGTTCACCTCACTGAAAGTCAGGGTGAGCTATTCTGATCACTTTTTGTCCGTCATGAAGGTTGTGTTTGGGTCTTTTTCTCCCAAACCACTGGCCACATTTTAATGAAATTTCACATGAGTAGTGGTTGTATAGGGGCATTTGTGTTTTTCTTCAGATTGGGTTTCTGCTGATATTGAGGAGGGGGTGGGGCTAAAATGCCTCCTTTTAAAAAAAAAAATCTTCTCATGAACCAGCTGGAGCAGAGACTTGATATTTGGTACACAGCTTCCTTTTGAAGTGTAGACTCAAGTTTGTTCAAGAGAAGTTCGAGGGGCAATATTTGTCGACGTTACAGGAGGGACAAGAATTTTTGCCCCGCCCAAAATTTCTATTTTCCAAACCAAGAGGCCGATTTGAACCAAATTTGATATGAAGTATTAATGGGCCATAAGTACTTGATTTATGCACACAAAAATTTTAAAATGCCCCGTGGGAACCACAGGAGCTAAAAATGGAAAAAAATTTCAAATGCCCATATCTCCCAAACTACACGGTTCTGAGAATTCTTATTTGGTGTGAAGCTTCCTTAAGACCAACAGAATGGAATGGTTCAAAAAGATTGCTATCAGTTTTATCATAGGGTACTTTTTCGGGACTTTGAAAAACTGCTGAGTCATCATTGTTTAACATTGTGGGTAATGGGGAAAACATTCAAGACTCTTCTCCAAAACCACTGCTTCAAAAGCTTTCAAATTTCACATATAACATCTTTGGAAGATTGTTTCACATGTTTGCTGAAATTGAATCCCTGAGTGCATATTTGGGCTCTCTATGGGAGCTCAAATGTTTAAATTAGTTCTGTATGAGGTAGGGCTGGGCAGTTTTTTGGTTTGGTTCTGGGTTTTTTTTCAAAACCAAAACCGAACTGCCACCTTAACAAAAAAACCAAGACTTTCGGTTTCAACAAATTTCCCAGAATTGGTACATGTAAGTTTATGCCCTCTCAATCACTTGCTTTCCGCACGCCAAAGGCTAAAATGTCGAGCAAAGGTAAATGCTGTGCCTTTTATGCTTACTTCGAGAGGACTGACAACAAATCCCTCCCAAAATAGTGGTAGCATTTCTTAAATCTTAAACGATATCTACAGAACCACCACCAGAAGGAATATGAAAAATTAAAAAGTCTTACGTAAGAATCCACACATGCAATTCAAGAATCGTAAAGTAAATTTAATGAACTGGACACAGCCCCAGGCTCACTCATATTCGACCAAATAGGTATTGAAAGTTACCTGACAATATATGGTGTAAAAGTAATATAAATTATCTTTGACCCTAAATCATCTACGTACTGCACGTAGTTAATTTAATTGGAGGTAAACATAAAATTTATTGAGTTTTAAAACCACAAAGTTCACATGGAAAATATGACTGGTAAATTATGTTAATTTACCGACTTCTGGCATGTTTCCTGAAGTCACATGCTCAGAGATAATGCTGCGTATTGGCAGTACTGTTTTTTGTCAACAATAAAATGGTTAAATTAAAATAACATATCCTGTTAAATGGATGGCAGGTAACTATTGAAAGATTTTTTAAACTTATTGGGAATTGTTTGTATACTATTGGAACTTACTTTAAGGAATCGCACAGTACTGCAGGTCTGTCAGGTATGAAGTGTCAAGTTAACGCTGCATTCCCAATACGCAGTTGTTATAATCAACACGTTTTGTTTTCCCATGTGTATTTTGTGTACCCAACAAATCCCAAGATGCAATATTGCAAACTTTCAAATCCCATTATGCAGCCGTCTTCCTTCAAAAACATCAATCGCCTGCCTTGACTGAGAGGGCGAAGTGAAGTTAGCAATATCTTCACCTTGGCACTGCTCTCTTCGTCCAATTTCTACTATGTTTGGGCAAAAGCAAAGTCAAAAATGAACCTCTACAGTCGAAATTCTGAGAGATATTGTAAAGACATTGGCGTGAGTGAGTAACCAATAAAAGTGATTCTTATATCACGACTTACTTCAATAATAATTATCAAAATCACAAGAAATATGATTTGTGTTCCTTTCTTTCCACTTTCATATGAAGCAGGAACCATAGAGAAACACGGGGCAGTCTATTTTGATGCGATGTGATAATTATCAAAATAAGTACAACAATTGCATATTATCCACAAGAACCAGGGTGAGAGCTCAGAGACTCCTTAAAAATGAGGAAATGTTGATTTTTGCAAAATGTAGCTTTTCTTGTAAATTTTTGCATCTTGACAATCTCACTGACAGAACAAGGCAGATCCCACCAGTGGTGGAGCCATGATTTGAAATCCTGGGGAACCATGCTGTTGACGATTTGGGGGGAGGGGGGGGGGGGAATCTCAGGAATGAGGGTACTGTACTTGTACTGAGGGCAGGAAATCAAAAAGAATCTTTTCAAATTTGGGGATGGGAGGAGCAAGTGGGATTGGAGGGGGGAGGGGGGGGGGCTCCCTAGATACCCCATGGCTCCACCACTGTAGCCCACTACAGTAGCCCACCACAATATATCCATTAGCTGAGAAGAGTTGTGAACACTGAGTAACCCGGGTGACTCAACACGCTGTATGAGTCTCATGACTTGGATGACAAATACAGTTACATTTTATGTGTACATTACCCTCTAAAATGTGAATTTCTACAATATATTTTGAAAAACCGAAAAACGAACCAAAAACCGAGTTTTTGTACAAAACTGAAACCTAACCGAAATGCAAATTTCAAAACCGTCCAGCTCTAGTATGAGGAATATTTTTTAAAAATCTTCTTCAGATCCACCAATCAGAATCTTTTGATATTTGGTATGCAGCATCCTTAGGAGGGTGAGATTCACGTTTGTTCAAACCAAGTCTCTGGGTTCATAATTGGGCTCCCTGTGGGAGCCCGAGTTATAACTTAGTTCAATATGAGGAATTTTCCTTAAAAATCTTCTTGTTCAGGTCCAGTAGTCAGAATGTTTTGATGTTTGGTATACAGCATCTTTAGGGAGGTGTGATTCAACTTTGTTCAAGCCAAGTCTCTGAGTTCACATTTGGGAGATTGAATTGCAACTTAGTTCAGTATGAGGAACATTCTTTAAAAATCTTCTTCTTTACATCCACCAGTAAGAATCTTTTGATATTTGGTATACTTTATTGTTAGGGAGGTGAGATTCAAATCTGTTAAAGCCGAGTCCCTGGGTTCATATTTGGTCTCCCTATGGGAGCCCGAATTGTAACTTTGTTCAATATGAGGAATATTTTTTTTTAAAAATTTTCATATTCACCAGTCAGAATGTTTTGATATTTGGTATATGGTTTTCTTAATGGGGCAGATGCAAGTTTCTTCAAATTAGGACCCTTGGTTGATAGTTGTCAGTGTCAGGTGAGCACTCTCAGGCCCTTAGGGCCTCTTGTTTGCCATGTATTGTTGAACTAAATGTGTCATTAATTTTGGAAAGAAAAGAGTGTGGTAACATTTTTGGCATGGAGCTGTATTGATTATCTATCATCTGTATAAAATGGTATAATTTTCTAAAAATATAAGAACCTATTTCTATGCATATAGATACTCTACACTAACAGAGAGATAAAAAAAAAATATTTGATATTATTTTTGTTCTGTTTCGAATTGATCTAAAATGGTTACAAATAGCATTTTTAGCTCAACTTTGGCAAAGCCAAATTTGAGCTTATGCCATGGTGGCCAGTTGTCCGTCTGTCTGTCTGTCCGTCAACAATTCAATACGGCTCGGGCGAGAGGCCGTATTTATGAACCGATCTTTACAAAACTTCTTGGGTATCTTTGTTATGACCGTTGGACGAGAACGAGTGTTTTGGGGTCCGATCCGAAATTCAAGTTGGCCGCTGGTGGCCATTTTGTACAGACTTAGGTGAAATCAGATTTTTGCGCAGAACGTCCATACGAAAGCGCTGATTTGAATAATTTTTTGTATGAATGTTTAGTACCATGGGATACATCACATATAATACGGGTTTTTTTCTGGTATGTAAATTATGCAAATTAGACTACCTTTGATGTATTTAGTGTTACTTTCAGCACTGTAAGTGCAAATGCCAATACGGCTTGGGCTAGAGGCCGTATTTATAAACTGATCTTTACGAAACTTCTTGGGTACCTTTGTTATCACCGTGGGATGAGAACAAGTGTTTTTGGGTGTGGTCAAGATGGTCACCAGCAGCCATTTTGTACCCAAATTAGTGCAATCAGTCTTTTGTACAGAACTAGAGATGAGACAATTAATCGGTGTAACATCGGCACTCGGCCAATAAGCACCCATCGGTTCACCATCGGCACTCATGATTCAACATCGGCCCTCGCCGATTGTCTGAAACTCAGTGAAAGTGAAAGTGTTATGGATGAACTTTCTTCCACTTCATGGGACAACCAGTGGCAAGCGATCCGTACGTAGCTCGTCTGTTACTGATACCATGTAAATGATGGTTCGTGAAAGAAAAGGCAGAATATTATATTAAAGATTCTGATTGTGTAACTGTGTACTGAGTTGTTTTTTATCTATCATGTGAATACGGACTCTCTTCACTGCCCAAACTGTACTTCATTCTGCAAAATGTTGCAATATTTCTTTCAACCACACTCATCGTCTCATTAAATATATATTGGACAGATAATTCCTCCATATTAGTAATCCATGTTAATTGTGAAAGGTTTGGGTGCAAAAAGTTTAATATCGGGCCATTCGGGGTGGGATTTATCAACACGAAGCCACTGAATTTTTCTCATGTTGAATTGTGTGGAGCACATGATAAAAATAGATAATGCAGTGCAACGTCATAACTCGTGTGACACAATCCCATATATGGGTTTACCGAAAAGAAACTCCCACTTTAAAACGTGTGGTACGGCTTTTGATTTTCACTAAACATTTTCTTCCAAATAACTGATAGTCGACTTCAAAACCTGTGTAGGGGACGATTCGGCAAAGACCGGACTTTGAAATGAATTGTTTCCATTGTTGATGTAAACCGCATCAAAGGTTCAGAACACAATTTACGGTCACGATGCACGTGATGAGTTCTTGACTCAGTTGTTAGCTGTTTATTTTAAATCGAAAATATTCTGCACTGATGGTGCTTCATTGAAATGAATTGTTTCCATTGTTGATGTAAACCGCATCAAAGGTTCAGAACACAATTTACGGTGACGATGCACGTGATGAGTTCTCGACTCAGTTGTTAGCTGTTTATTTTAAATCGAAAATATTCTGCACTGATGGTGCTTCATTGACATAAAATTAACCCTTTGATGTCTGTTATTTAATTTATTTAAGTGAGTATTACCGTACTGACTCGTGTCGAAGCCCAGGGGGTGCTTGCAGTGGATAAATTGCAAAGTGGTGGTGATGGGGAGGGGGGGGGGGGGGGGGGCTTAGTGGTTGCAAGTCATGTTGGGATGCGTCGGAAATTGTCGATATAAGACAAGTAAGTATCCACTGGGTATGTTACGTTTCTTTGGAAACCACCTACCAATTTTATAGAATTTGCTTTAAAAATTCTCATAATTATCTTGTACACACAGTTCAGATTTCGGGTTTTAATCCTCAATTTAATGAATAAAACAAGCAGAAAACCATGTGGTGTTTTCATTTTTTTTTTTTTACAGGTTACTCTCGAAGCCAGAAATGGACGTAAGTTGACAATCAACACTGCAAACCACCCCCTTGAAAACAGGCAAACATAGTCTGTTTAAAAATAGCTGTTTTTTTTAATATGTACATTTTATTATGAATTAAACAAAATAAAGCTTCACACAAAATCAATAAAAAATTCTTCATATGAAGACCAGATAAAATTTACACAGTGGAATATGAATAACAAAATAGTTTCCTCCCTTGGCAAATTCGAAAATTTGATTTTACACTGAAAGTCATAACTTCACATGTTGCAGAGCATGATGAAATGATAAATGAGCATGATATATTGAACCAATATGTCATAAATCATATTCCTGGTTATATTGTTGAAAAATTCTCAAATACCAGAGTTGTAATTATTTTTTATTTTTAATTACCACTTTCTCATTAATTTCTGAATACCTGTTTTTCACAATGAGATGTGCACGCTCGAAAGTGGCAGTGTTCTTTTACAATGAGTTGTGCCCCGCTTGAAAGTGGCAGTGTTCAATCAGTATCTTTCTGATGATATTCAACCACTGTGAAAACTGTAAAAACTATATGTTGTGGGCGTGTTTCGGACAACTATTGACAGCAGCCTGCCTGCACTCTCATTTGAAACAAGTGACAGATTCTAAAAACGAGGTCGACAAAAAAATAAACAATTTTGCTTGGGATAATATTTTAATAAAGACTTATTACACTGAACACAGACATAATGTATTACACAAAAACCTCCACTCCAAAAAATATACATAATACAGTATTGCAGTTCTATTTGGTAAGTACAGTGTTGCAACAAGTCAGCTATTTTTCCATTTGATGCCTGTAAATTTGACGTCTTGTCTCAAACAACTTTCGTCCAATTTGAAACTTGGGGGGTGGGCTTTGACTCGAGTAGGGCACCCTGGTTCACAAATCTGAAAAAGCGGGGGGTGGGCTTCGACACGAGTATGGGCTTCGACACGAGTCAGTATGGTAAAAGTGTGTTATCTTCCGGGTTGATGGGGATTCTGATTAAGGTAAATCACCCAGTTTCTGCTGTCAGCTTGAATAATAAAGAAACCATCTGACATCGGCATTCGGTATCGGCCGATTGTTGTCTAAAATAATCAGCATTCGTCTTATGGGGCATTTTACTAATCGGCTCATCTCTATACAGAACTTCTGTATGAAAGTTCTGACTTGAATAAATTTTTGTATGAATGTTTAGTAAAATGGAATACATCACATACAGTACAGGTTTTTTTCTCTTGCAAATTAGAAGAATTTTGATTTATTTAGTGCTACTATTACACTGTAAGTGCACATGTCAATTCGGCTCGGGCTAGAGGCTGTATTTATCAACCGATCTTCACGAAACTTCATGGGTACCTTTGTTATCACCTTGGGACGAGAACGAGTGTTTCTGAGTGCGGTCCAAAATTTAAGATGGCAGCCAGTGGCCATTTTGTATCGAAATTAGGTCCAATCAGGTTTTTGTCACAACTTCTATACAGCTCGTATTTATGAACTGATCTTCACGAAACTTCTTGGGTACCTTTGTTTTCACCTTGGGACAGGAATGAGTGTGTTTTGGGGTTCCTTTATTATCACTGTGCTATGAGAACAAATATTTTGGGGTTCAGTCAGACCTACTCTGGGACTCAAAGATTTCTTTTCTAGTTAGCATTTGACTGTCACCCACCTTTACAATACTTTACCTATACATTTGTTACAGGCTACGGTCAGTATTTATGTACAGACCGTTACAATACTTTATGTGTACCTTTGTTATCAGGTCATTACCTAGATGTTTGTCATTGCAGTGTCACATACTATACATGTACATGTCTTGACAAGTTGAGCTACAGTGTCATTGACACTTTCATTTGAAGATGCTAGACACAAAATCATTGGTAAAATTGGTGGATCCAAGGCTGGAAATGGATGATGGAAGTGAACAACGGTGGTTGGAAACGTTCAGGGCTGTAACTTTATAATAATTATAAAAATTATTTCATGTCTCTCAGTTTCGGGACATACGTCTGACGTCATCATTCTTGCTAATGATTTATCCACTGTTAAGTGTTCTTCCCTATCCCTCCTTGAAACCCTCCTGTTAAACTCCTAAGCTTTTTGGCTGTTTTTTATTGAATTTTTTTATTAAATTTCTTGGGTGTTTAACGTGTATTACAGAATGTTTATTCTGTTTATCCCCATGGTTACGTCCTCAGCCTAGGGGTGTTAGGTCATTTTGGTCTTGCATCTTCTATCCGATGTATCGTTTTTTCTTCATATGAAGATCTAGCTTTACATCTTATAGCATTAAAATCCTTTACTGACTTTGGGCCTTTTTTTCTTTTTTTTTGTGCCTGATGTCTTGTTTCCGTTTTTTTTCCTTTGACGTTGTTTACATTGGCAGCGTCTTTAAATATATTTAGTATTTAGATATTATATTACTGTAGGATTATTGTAAGATACATTGATTATGATTCCAGTAGTGTAGCTCCAAAAATTTTGATTTGGTTTTGTCCACACTTAGGCTCTATCGGGATGCCCTTGGGCTCATCATGTTCCCTTTGGGAACTTAGGCTTTTTCAAACATTTTTCCAAAATGTTTTTGGATTTAATTTTTCGATTTTGATTGCAATTTTCTATGTATCTTGATCATATATTTATTCTGGAGTTTGTTGGAGTGCTATCAACTTTATATTTAGCTCAACTTTGACGAAGTCAAATTTGAGCTATTGTCATGGCCCGTCGTCCGTCTGTCCGTCCGTCTGTCTGTCCGTCTGTCCGTACG